>BQNB010051050.1:1575-41199 GCA_026074375.1 Tanacetum coccineum
CAAGATATTAATTAAATTGATATATTTAACCTCGATTCAAGTGTTCGACACCCTACTTACCACGAAACTACTACCGATCGGGTACACTACTCATTAAAGTGTTGTTTTTGGTTTAGTCGGCAAAATATAAATTTAAAACTTGAATCAATAAAATATGCACCACACAATGACACATTAATACCTTTTACTGTATGCTCGTTAATTACTGAGGAGGTAAATGCTGAATGCATTAAATAGATCTATTAGGTTTGACAACCCTGTCCGGATCTGAATCCGATGGTAAACACCCTGTAACGGACATTTTGTATTGAGACTAGGGGTAGTGGCATACTTCTCGGTCAGTATTTTATCCTAAGTGATAAATGTGTTAAGGTTCGGTACACGAGTTCATGTTAGTGGAAATCATGATATAACTTGCCTTGCAAGCAATGTTATAATTGTTTTTGTGGAACCACATATGCGTTCTGACTGTTATTTGTAAACTCTATGAATTTACTCAATGCTTTGTTGACGTTTTTAAGCATGTATCTAAGATTTAGGAGATGTTGATGGCTTGGAAGGAAAGGAACACGGATAGCGGGGATTGTGTCTTAGTGAAAATTATTACATTCTATAAAAATGAGATTTGTAAGAAAGTCGTGTTGTGACTTGTTAGAAAAGAAATTTCTAAATTTATTTGGGACCTATGTAACTCTGATTCTCCTTAAATAAATTAAATAAAATTTTGTTTTTATAAACGAATCATTTGGTCGTTTACTGTGACTCGTGTGCATGTATTATGAAGTAGCACCCCAGAGTGGTATTCCGCTGCGTTGTGATTTTCGGGAGTGTTACACTTACTAATGGGCTTTAGCCCGACACTTAGATCTAATTAGCTTAAATGAATTCCCATAAACTATGTTTTCCTATACATGGATCAGGAAATATAATGACTGTCACTTTATATAAAAGCACGGCTAACAAGGAACAAGCTGATATACTTCAGGGAATAGTCGAACAAGCTAAAGCAAAATAGCCTTTAGATAATGCGCTAGACTTTGCCTATAAGCATGCCAAAAGAATTCAAGAGTTAATTGTTTATGTTCGAGACACATTCCCTAATGCCTATAAACCTAGTGAGAAATTGGTTGCTGTCACACCAATGAACAAAGTCAGGAAAGTTAGGTTTTCTGAACCTCTTACATCCTCAAACAACATTAAACAAGTAGAGTCATCTAAAACATTAGATTCTAACACACCTGTGTTATCTTCTACAGGAGTGAAGTGTTCTACTAGTACTTGCAGATCACAACCTTAAGGCAATAAAAAGAATGATAGGATCTTGCAACCACCAAGTAGCAACATGAAGAATAAAGTAGAAGCCTAACCTAGGAATAAAAAGAATCATGTTAGAGAACCTATTTATGATGCAAATGTTAAGCAAACTATGTTAAACGCTAATTCTGAGTTAACGTGTGTTGCGGTAAACAATGTATGTTTGATGCGAATCATGATGTGCGTTTCAATAAGTTTGTCTCTAATATGAATGTGTGCTCTAAATCTAAGTTGGCAAAGAAAACTAAAATGAAAAATCTATGGACACCTACGGGTAAAGTATTCACTGAAGTAGGACTTAAGTGGAAACCTACAGGAAAAGCTTTCACTTTACTTGGTAATTTGTGCCCTTTAACTAGGATCACTTCAACTAAAATAGTGCCTCGTAAGAAAACCACTCCTCACTCAGCAGAAACACAAAAACCAGAGCTTAAAGTCTATAGCTGGAGACCTAAACAAGTAAAAAAATGTAGGTTCGAGTAAAAAGGCTAAGATTGTAGAATCTAAAATTGCTAACAACTCGGAACCCAATCATTCTTGGGGATCCAATGCTACATATATTCCATCGTCGTCTTCTCTTGTTAATGACAGGTTTTCTAGATTGTTCTCTAGTATCTTGACTCCGGATGTTCAAAACATATGACAGGAGATCACTCTTAGCTCACCAATTTCGTTCACAAGTTTCTCGGTACTGTCAAATTCGGTAACAACCATATTGTAAAGATTATAGGGTATGGTGATTATCAGATAGGTAATGTTACAATTTCAAGGGTTTATTATGTGGAAGGACTAGGACATAATCTATTCTCCATTGGTTAATTCTACGACTCAGATCTTGAAGTAGCTTTTAGAAAACACACATGTTTTGTTTGCAATCTCGAAGGTGTTGATTTACTCTCAGGATTTTGGGAAACCAACCTTTAAACATTGTTAATTAGGGATATGATGGCGTCTTCTCCAATTTGTATATTGTCCAAAGCCTTAAAGACTAAATCTTGGTTATGGCACCGACGATTTTCACATTTGAACTTTGGAGCTATTAATCATTTGGCTAAAAATGGTCTTGTACGAGGTCTTCCCAAATTAAATTTTAAAAAAGATCATTTGTGTTCGGCATGTGCAATGGGGAAACGCAAGAAACAATTACATAAACCTAAATCTAAAGACACCAATTAGGAAAAACTATATCTTCTGCATATGGATCTTTGTGGGCTTATGCGTGTTGCAAGTGTAAATGCGAAAAAGTACATCCTCATCATTGTGGATGATTACTCACGATTCACATGGGTGAATTTTCTAGCATCAAAGGATGAAGCTCTTGATTTTATAATCAAGTTTCTGAAAATGATACAAGTTAGATTGAATGCAACTGTCAGGAATATCTGTATAGATAATGGAACTAAGTTTGCCAATCAAACTCTGTGTAGCTATTAAGAGAGTGTCGGTATCTCTTATGAAACATTGGTTGCGCGAACCCCATAACAAAATGGTGTTGTTAAAAGGCGAAATCGTACTCTTGTTGAAGCCGCTCGAACAATGTTAATCTACCTAAAAGCTCCTTTATTTCTATGCGTCGAGGCAGTCGCTATCGCATGTTACACCTAAAACTGATCCATTATACGACGTCTCCATGGAAAAACTCTTTATGAGCTCTTACATAATAGGAAACCCAACTTATCTTACCTTCATGTCTTTGGTGCACTTTACTATCCAACCAATGATAGTGAGAATTTGGGCAAACTTCAAGCTAAAGCTGATATAGGTATTTTCATTGGATATGCACCCAAGAAGAAAGCTTACCATATCTACCGCTGATGTACCCAAAGAAACATTGAAACTATCCATGTTGATTTTGATGACTTGACGGCTATGGCTTCTAATTAAAGCAGTTTAGAACCCGCGCTTCATGAAATGACTCATGCAACACCCAGTTCAGGACTCGTTCCAAACCCTACTCCTCCAGCACCGTTTGTACCACCGTCGAGGCATGAATGGGATCTTGTGTTTCAACCAGTGTTTCATGAATTCTTTTCTCCTCCAGCTAGTGTTGCCTTTCCAGTTCTTGTAGTGGAAGCTCCAGCTCCAGTTGAGTCAACCGGTTCACCTTCCTTAACATCAGTTGATCAAGATGCACCTTCTCCGAGTACTTCTCAAATCACTCAACAATCACAATCCCAAGAAATCTCTCTCAGTGCTGAAGAAGAGTCACATGACCTTGAGGTTGCACATATGTGTAACGTTCCTTATTTTGGCATTTGAATTCCAGAAATAGTTTTTGAAGAATCCTCATCATCGAATGTTATTCCTACAACTGTGCACTCAGGCGCTCCAATCTCAGAACACCTCAGTAAATGGATAAAGGATCATCCGTTACATGATATAATTGGTAAACTTTCTAGACCCATTTCCACAAGACTCCAACTACACGAACAAGCCATGTTCTGCTACTATGATGCTTTCTTAACTTCAGTTGAACCAGATACGTACAAAGATGCACTAACTTAAGTATTTTGGATTGAGGCAATACAAGAAGAGCTAAATGAATTCAAATGTCTTGAAGTCTGAGAACTTGTTCCTCGTCCAAATAAAGTGATGGTTATCACCTAAAAATGGATTTATAAGGTAAAATTAGATAAATTGGGAGGAATTTTGAAAAACAAGGCTAGATTGGTAGCTCGTGGATACCGTCAGGAAGAGGGAATTAATTTTGAAGAATCCTTTATTCCCGTGGCTAGACTAGAGGCCGTTTGGATATTTCTTGCGTTTGCTGCTCATATCAATATGATCGTCTACAAGATGGATGTGAAGACGGCATTCTTGAATGGTATTTTGCGTGAAGAGGACTACGTTAGTCAGCCAGACGGATTTGTGGATCCAAACAATCCAAATCACGTGTACATATAGAAGAAAGCTCTATATGGGTTGAAACAGGCTTCACGCGTGTGGTATGATCTATTGTCATCGTTTCTACTATCCCAAGAATTCTCCAAACGCACGGTTGATCCCACATTGTTCATCAGAAGAGACGGCAAAGATATTCTCCTGGTACAAATCTATGTTGATGATATAATTTTTGCATCTACTACTACTGAACTCTGTGATAAGTTTTCTAAGATAATGCGTTCCAAATTCAAGATGTCGATGATAGGCAAAATATCATTTTTTCTAGGACTACAAATTTCACAAAGTCCCAAAGGCATCTTTTTAAACCAATCAAAATATGCTCTAGAATCTCTTAAAAATATGGAATGGAATCTTGTGACCCAGTGGATACTCCAATGGTGGAGAAATCCAAGCTGGAAGATGATCCACAAGGGAAAGCCGTTGACCCTACACATTATCGTGGCATGGTTGGCACCCTTATGTATCTTTGATATGTCGTTGTGTGGTGTATATTTTTATGATTCAAGTTTTAAATTTATATTTTGCCGACTAAACCATAAACAACACTTTAACAGGCAGTGTACCCTATTGGTAGTAGTTTTGTGGTAAGTAGGGTGTCGAACACTTGAAGCGAGGTTAAATCTATCAATTTTGTTAATATCTTGATTTTCTAATCTATGTTAATTTTATTCTATTCTAAACCTATGTCAGTCCTAATCCTAATTCTAACGGGAAAAGGGGGTTTTCAGCTTGAGAGACTGGCACAGTTTGGTTGGTGACTACAATTAATTCAATGCACTTTAACCCATGCAATCAAATTAATAGAAGATAAAAGAGCGGTTGAGCCAAATATAAGAAAACTATATTAACCATTATTAATCCGATTAGAAAGTTGCTTTGTTTATTAAGTGCAATGATTTCTTCTTTCGAGGCGGCATATCATTCTTAAGACGTAGGCATTACATCATCCTAAGACCTAGACACATTAATTCAGTCAGAATTAAAGCATCCACATAAAGCATCCTTATTTGCTTATTATAATCTATCTTAGGGATTAAAGCAATGGTGATCTTGTTAAACCCTAACTCACAGAGACTTTACCCACTTAACATTTAACGGTAATTTATAGACTAGTAGTCCACTTGTCAAACTATCTAATGGAATCAGAACGTTATTTGTTGAATTATCTAGGTTCACCTTCTAGTGAATACGTTCAATAAACTAAAGGCAGTTTCCGTTAACTAGTTAAGCCTGAAGCGTATCCTTAGCACGATTTTAGAAGGACAAGATTTATGATCCTACCATTCTAGATGTATAAATCACTATATGGAGAGTTATCCTAGACTCTAGATTTCTTGGTCCATATCACTAGATCCAGTTGAATGATAGGTCACATACAAAAGCACGTAAACAAGTATAAATTGATAAACATAAACAAACACTCAACGATAAATCAAGAAATCAAGATAAACAATACCAAACATTCATATATTCATAATAATGGCTAATACCCGATGGTATTATCCTTCAAACGTCATAATAAATACAAAAGCAATTATTTAGCCAAGGTAAACTAACCGAGTTAAAGTAATGATACCAAAAACTAAACGATTACTAAAGTATATGGAATTACACGTTGTCTCCTATGGAATTGATAGCGTTGCTCGACCTCTTATGCTCTTTTTCTCCTCTGAAAATCAACTTTTATGATATAGATATCGAGAATATGATTTAGCACACTTAAAACTCATTTTTGAGTTTTCTATTTATACTGTCTAGAGTCGGTTTTGATACGGCGTATCTAAGGTATTGGATACGGCGTATTGGGGTTTCTTGGAGTAGGGACCACGCTTGATATCTTCCAGAATATTCATTTACTATATTTCTAATACGGCGTATTGATCTTCTCTAGATACGGCGTATAGATCAAAATTCCTTCGTGGTCTTTGTTGAGTGCAGGCACAGATACGTCGTATCTTCTTGATGGATACGGCGTATTGGTAATCAAAATAGTAATCTTCAAAAATATCTTCGTTTAAGCTCCAGAATGCGCGCCTTTTGCTAATATTCACCAAGTACTCCATAATTACTGCAATTCTCAAATATAAACGATTAAGCAACAATTCTTTGCAATAACTATACAAAATGGGTTAATAACATGGGATAAATGATGCTATAAAATAGACGTTATTTGATGTCATCAAATATCCCCCACTTGAATCCTACTTGTCCTCAAGTAGCCTTAAGAATTTTATAGAAATGTATCCTAAGGATATTTTCCGTTAAAGAATTTATTTGATCCTTTACAAGTACACAACCAAACACCTCATGAAATATGTTAGGAATAAATCTTCACAATACTTAATACTGCTAACAGTACTAAAGGAGTTAGTACTGCCAGTACAAAATTAGTACTGCCAGTGTTAATTAATACTGCAAGTAGAAAAGAGTTAGTACTGCTGATGGTCAAAGCTGCTAAATTGGAGATAAGGATGCATAGAGATTATTTTGGAATGTTTATATTTGAATTGTAACTGATCCTAAAAGATAGGCTGTTATCTTTGTAAAGGACTCCTTGTGTTCTATAAAAGGAGATCCTAAGTTTTAGAATATATATACTTTTCTAGTGATAGAAATACTTAGAGAGAAAATTTGTAATAGCTTCAAGGTTTGTAACCCCAGTACTTCAAGAGTACTCGTATTATTTTAATAATATTGAAGCAGTGTGTTTTGTGTTCATTGTTTGTTTTGATCATTACTGTTCTATTAATAAACTTCTCTAGAGTATCAAAGTGTAGATTCCGCATACATTTTGGTATACATACAAAGTCTCAATCTTTGTTATTTTGGATTCTTCCAAGGTAACAAACACTTTACTACGTAAAGAATCGATCAAGGCGTGGGATCAACAAGTGGTATCAGAGCTTGTGCTTTGAGAAACTTTGATCTAGGGAAAATGGAGTTAGAAAATTCACAGAACAATGCGTTGGCAAAGCTTCCCATGCTCAAACTAAGAGAGTATGAGATGTGGGAAATCATAATCAAGCAGTACTTTTAGATCCAAGATTATGCATTATGAGAGGTAATAGAAAATGGAAATTCATGGGTACCTATTCCTGTTACAACACCAGAATCTAGTCCATCAACAGCATTAAAGATGACTGTGCCCTCTACTACTGAAGAAAAGATTTGCAAGAAGAATAATGTAAAAGCCAGAAGTCTTCTCCTCATGGCACTCCCCAATGAACATCAGCTTACCTTTAACCAGTATGTTGATGCTCAATCAATGTTGGTTGCTATTAAAGCTCGCTTTAGAAGAAATGATGCAACAAAGAAGACACAGAAGGCCTTACTAAAGCAACAGTATGAAAACTTTAATGCTACAAGCTCATAATCATTGGACTTTATCTTTAACAGGCTTCAAAAGCTTGTTAGTGGATTGGCCATTTTGGGTGTAGATACTCCTCCAGAAGATCTAAATGTTAAGTTTTTGAGAAGCTTACCTTCTGAATGGGATACACATGTGGTAGTCTAGATGAACAAACCCGACTTTGATACTATGGGTTTGGATGATTTGTACAACAATTTTAAAATTATTGAACAAAAGGTTAAGAGAACTGCTGCTGCAAATAATGATGATAAGAACTTAGCATTTCTAACCACTTCTAGTCTAAGCAGTACTAATACAATTAATACTGTTAACACTGCAGTTAGTACTGGCAACACCAAGGTTAATACTGCTAGTACTGAAACTAGTACTGCTAGTTTTAGTGATGCCACAGTGTATGCCTTTTTGTCCACTCAACCACAAGGGTCTCAACTAGTTCATGAAGATCTTGAGCAACTTCATGATGATGATTTGGAAGAAATGGATCTAAAGTGGAATATGGCACTACTAAGCATGAGGGCAAGAAAGTTCTATCAGAGAACTGGAAGGAAGATCATCATTGATGGAAGCAGTACTGCTGGATATGATAAATCAAAAGTAGAATGTTTCAACTGTCATAAAATGGGACATTTTGCCAGAGAATGCAGAGCACCAAGAAGTAAAGACAACAGAAATTGGAATCAAGGAAGCTCATCAAAGGCAGTAAGGATTGAAGATGCTTCTGAAAAGGCAATGTGTGCTATAGATGGTGCTGGATTTGATTGGAGTGACATGGCAGAGGAAGAAATTCAAGCAAACATGGCTCTCATGGCATTCACCATCTTATAATCCTCACGCAAAATGTTATTAATATTTTTCAATCTCTCTACGTTTTGATAATCACAAAATGTAAAAACGATTAATGAAAAATTATTTGTAAACAAGTAATTAGTGGTAAATTTTCATTTTGAAAATTTAATCACTTAAAGGTATGAATAAACATATGCTTAATGCATTTCATTAACAAATGAATTTTTATTTAACCTCACATTTTTTATAAAAATGTTACAAACATTTTTATATCTTTTACAAAACATTTTTAGATTCAAAGGAAATGTTCTATTCAAATAAATATTTTGAATTCAAATTTGCTACCTAAAAACGGCTAGAAATATTCCAGAAAACACCTCCTCCAGAAAAGACAAAAAAGGAGCATCTGAGGCTGGACGGCCCCCTTAATTATAAGGGCGGTCTCCTTAATAATTAAGGGGACCGGCACCCTATTTAAGGGGACCGCCCAGACAAAATGTCAGACCAGTTTGCCTATAAATACTAGACTATTCCCCACTGATTTTCTCACCTTTTGCACATACTTTTTTCTGTTCTAACTCAGTTTATACTCTCCTTTCTTTCCTTTGATCATTTAATCATAAAGCTTTGTTTCTAAGTGATCCAAGCTTAATTCCTCAAGTGCAAGAGAAGAATACTTCTTATCATCAAGTCAAGAAGTGTTATAGTTTAGTTAGTATTATTGTAAAGTTGTGTTAGATCTTGTAAATCATTTGTGCATATTATGAAGGTGTGTAATGTAGTTGTGTATAATAGTTAGATCGGGGTGATCTTTGTAAGTAGTGTTAGATTGGTATGATCGTAGTAGTGTCTAGGCATAGTGAAGTTGTGAAGCATAGTTAAGCTGTGAAGCGAAGTGAAGTAGTAAAGCGAAGAGAAGTCGTGAAGTGAAGCAAAGTTGTGAGTTGTTGTAAAGTGGTGTGATTAGCATACAAGAGTTATGATAGATTGGTTCTAGCTAAGATTAGAACTTGACATTTCGCTTAGTGTCGGAAATTGGTGTAAGCAAAGTTATGTACGGTTTTCTCAGCCTAAAGGGAGTTTGTTGACATAGTGAAGAGAACTGTCGAGTTTGGTGCTCGGGGAATGGAGTAGGGCGGAGAGGTGCTTCGTTACCGAACCACTATAAATCCTTGTGTTGTGGTTTGTTCTTTCTAACTCTTATCTCTTGTATTTCATATTTACTTGTCATTTACTTACTTACTTATATTGTTCATATTGTGCACATATTGAGATCACACAAAGTCGAATCTAAATTTTTATAAATAAGCATAACATTAATTTAAAAAGCGGTAAACTATTTAACCCCCCTTCTAGTTTTTCACAAACACTATCACAAACTTATCAAGATAAGGCCTACAAACTCTATTCATCAAATCCATGAAAACTGCTGGTGCGTTAGTCAGACCAAAGGGCATTACTGTGAACTCAAAATGTCCATAACGAGTTCTAAACGAAGTCTTTGGAATGTCATCCTCGTGCACTCTCAGCTAATGATATCCAGACCTAAGATCTATCTTTGAGAAAAACTGCGACCGTTGTAGTTGGTCAAATAGATCATCAATCCTAGGAAGCAGATAAGGATCCTTAACTATCAACTTGGTCAATTCTCTATAATAAATGCACGTCCTAAAAGAATTATCCTTTTTCTTAACGAACAATATCGGCGCTCCCTAAAGCGACGAACTTGGTCGAATGAAACCTTTGTCTTGGAGTTCCTTGAGTTGTCCTGACAACTCCTCCAATTCAGAAGGTGCCAAACGATAAGGAGACTTGGCTATCGGCGTTGCTCCAGGGATTAACTCAATCTGAAACTTAATTTCCCGAATAGGCGGTAATCCAGATAGATCATCCGAGAATACCTCAGGAAAATCTCTAACTACAATAATCTCTTCTTGTTTCTTAACACCCACCAAAAATCTCGCTTTCTCTTTTGGTCTCTCTCCTTACTACTCTAAGCACCTTTGCCTATCGGTTAGAGGTATCCTTACCACCTTCATGGCAAATTATTTCAGTTATAATTGGACAACCAATCCATACATATAATCCATACCTATAATCACATCAAAACTCCCATGCCCAAAAGGTATTAAATCGATGTCAAAGACATGACCCTCGATTTCTAGTTTGCAACCCTTAATAACCTTATCAATCTCTACTAGCTGCCCACTAGCTATCTTAATCTCATATTTGAAACCTAATTCGCTAGGCTCTATGCTTAAAAGAGGTATAAAGGGAGTGGAAACAAAACTATAGTTGGCACCAAAGTCAAATAAGGTAGTGGCAAAATGACTGTTTAAAGTAAACGTACTCATCACAATGTTCGGATCTTGGAGAGCTTCCTTTGCTCCCAACATGAATGCCCTACCCCTAGCTTGGTTCCCTTGGTTTCCATGACCCTGACCCTCGTTATTAGCATAAGCTTGGTTTGGACAATTTTTTCTCCGGTCCTTGTACCCTATTCAATCTAGGACAAGCTGACCTGACATGGTCGGTACTACCACACTCATAACATGCCCTAACAGTTGGGTTTCTAGCATTGACAGGATTCATATTCCTCGGCACGCCTCTACAATCCTTTGCCAAATAACCCGGGAAGTTACAGTTGAAGCATGTGTGATAAGGCCCTCTGGGTGCATGGTAGGAGTTGCAGGTGGTACACTTGGGCTAAGTACCCGTATTCTCCCTTTCTACGGGGTTTGCAGTAGTAGCAAAAGCATTTCCAGTCCTAGTCCTCTTATTATCATCCCTACCATTGTTATCCTTGCTAGGTTCTCCCACATTTCCCCTCTTCTCAACCTTCTTAATTAATCCATTCCTAACAGCCTCATCGGTCAGTTCACCAGAAATCTGCATAACCTTCTGTATAGTCTTTGGCTCCGTTGCTGCCACCATCCCACGGATCTGTGGAGCAAGGCCATACACATACCTCTCAATCATTTTACTCTCTAGATTTACCAAATACGGAACTAACCAGCCAACTCATGAAACCTATCAGTGTATGCAGCATGGCCAGCTTCGATCATAGTGTGATTCCACAACTCAGTTTCCAACTTTTGCATTTCATGACTTAGGCAAAACTCTTCTATCATCATAAACTTAAAGTCATTCCATGACAAACTAACAGCAACTTCCCTTATTAGCGTGCGGATCTGAGAGTTTCACCATGTTAAAGCCTTACCCACAAATGAATCAGTAGTGTATTTCACTTTTTGGTCAATACTACAACTACTCATATCTTGCACAGACTCCATTTTCTTAATCCATTGAGTAAGAACTACATCACCTCCTTTACCATCATATTCCTTAGGGTTACAAGCTAAGAACTCCTTATATGAACAACCTACCTAGTTACCATTTACTATCACATTCCCAATGTTCTCCTGAATGTTCTTATTAACCACATTACCATTTTGACCAACATTTCCTTGGTTACCGACCTGAGCTAGCATGGCGGGTAAGAGGTTCTGCAATTGCTGGGCAATGATCGTCGAGAAGTCGGGTGCTCCTCCTACACCCCCATTGACTCCCTCTACATTCCCATTGAATCCCTCTACGCCCCCATTAACTCCTAAACCCTGGTCATTTCCTTGACTATTCAATTCGTCAACACGCTCATCATTACTTTTCCTAGGTCCTATACCCCTTCCACCACCTCTACTAACCCGTCCACCCATTCCCCCTCCTCATGATTCAGCAACAGGCCGGCCAGCACTTCGGGTCCTCATCCGTGGCGACATTATCTACCCGAGGGAGAACATAGGCAATGTTAGGTAAGTGGGAAGACTAGTATATATATAGAACATCTTATTATATATATAACTATACACATAATACAGCCTTATGGTGTCAACATTGATTTGTGTGAACGACATTTCTAAGTATGAGTGAGTTGTGATATTCTTATAACTACATTGGCCACTGTACTTATATTCGCATCCTTTCCCCGTCGTACTCAATATTGAGCTCACACATTTCAATGACTGACATAACTAAAGCACCAAACCGCGAACACGCGAAAGCAAGCAAAAGTGGAACACCTTGTGCATAGATCTTATACGCAACTAAGTGACGGATCTTAAGTTATAGTCTAGGTAAACCCACCTTTTTCTCTACAACCTTGGCTCTGATTACCAATCTGTCACACCCCGACAATAGCGGAAACTCGGTAATGCAACATAATGATCAACCATAACACAAGATACAATATAGAGAAAACTACAATGCATAAACTTCAAGTGTTACGAAGACCATCAACCTTGAACAACCTCGAGTGATGTCCCAAATCACAATCAAATCTGAAAAACTCTTACAATATCCAATAGCCCACACAGGGGTCCAAATCCAAACTTAAACCAAAATCTCCCAAAATAATAAAACCAAATAAAATAAACAAGCAAGACTTCATATGAAAATCTACTCGGGATACTTCTAAGTCTGCTATCGTAAATCACCAAGTTATTCCTCTTTCACTTCACCTGAAAATGATACTCGAAAACGTCAACAATAATGTTGGTGAGCTCGTAGGTTTGACCTTAAACCCAAACGTTGTGCCAATATTTCAAACAGTGGACAATAGTGCAATATGACAGTGAATATATATGCAAACTACCCATGACATAGCATCCCCGCTAGTCATGTAACACAACCTAGCAATGCCGCTAGTCAATCACCATATTTTACTTAGGCACCTAAAGGGCCTACCAGCTGGAGCACTAAATTAGGGCAGGACCTCACACATACCAGGGTAGGCGTACCCATCCGCTCCAATAACTACATAAATACTGGGTAGGCGTACCCATCCGATCTAAACAATCATACAACTACTAGGATAGGCGTACCCCTCCGATCCAAACAATCATGCAACACATAATATTCACATAGTAGTCATAAGCACATATCTTGTCCCAAAAATAAAACCACATTTCGCACAGTTCAATTCAAAACACATTTGAGTATCATTTCCCCCAACGGAAAAACAGTAAAAATAGAGCTACGAGAACTCACCTCAAGCAAGTATTTAGCAACCAAATCTCAATCACACAAGCAAATGCAACGACGTCTGCACACGACCTAGTCCAGTTAATGTCCCATTTTAATCATTAATTTCCAAAACAGTCTTCACGTTTGATGCATAAGGTTTAGATGCGTTGTACAATTACCCATAAAAATTTAGTGATGTGATAGTTGACGACATATCCCAACAATCATATTAATCCTATTACTCAATAATACTTACTTATACTATTAAAGAAAATAAATAAGTAATATAAGTAAATATTTATAATTAATAATTATAAATATATCTCGATAAGTCCATTTGGTGACCTCAGTCATCGTGAAAATAATCATAATAGGGTTGAAAATGGAACGTTTACTCATAATAAACATATTTGTGAAGTTTCGAGAAAAATTATATTTTTTATCTTTTAGTGAATTTAATAAATAAATAAAATAATTAAATAATATTTTATTATTTAAAAATCAAAAATCATGTTTTTAGGTAAAATTTCTAAGTATAAACTTTTTACGAAATTTCGACATGACCCGTACGTTCATACAACGTTTTCCAAGGTTTTTAACCTTTATTTCAAACACTTTTCAAACTTTCGACACTTTTCCGACAAAATTCCAAAAACTCGATCTTTAACGTTTACTAAAACGTTTTCTCCAAAATATCATTTAATACCACTTCGTAAATACATTTCACTTTCAAAAAGTTCGTTAAAACTCTTATAACGACTAAATATCGCTTATTGGGCTTTAAGACCCAATAAGGGTCCATTAAGATATTTATAAGTCCAAAACCAAGGTCCATTTATATACATAAACTTATACTAATAAGTAAAAAATAATATGAACTACAATAAGCCCTCCTATTAAGCCACGGCTTAAATGGGCTTATTGGCCGTGAGCTCATAAGCTCCACAATACATATATTAAGCTTGACAATAAGCTAATAAGCTACGTATCGCATTTGGTTACTACCATAAGCTATAAATATAGTCCACAAACATACGTCATATCACAAAAATAGTCAAAATCACTTCCCTTGTGATTGCGAAAAATGACATGGCATTTAAGCCCAAAATAGCTTAAAAATAAGCCCGAGTAAGCTATACAAGCTACTATAAAAAATAAGCTATCTAGCAACATATGTTATTCAACCATCACGACCACAATATCAAAACTACAAAAACCCCTTTTTTTCTTCTTTAAATCCGACGAACCAAACACCCCTTTTTTTATATTCGTTTCGTTTCTAAAAATTTATTTTTACAACGATCGACTTGTACAACTAAAATCTATGCATCAATACAAACCCAAAAGGACTAACAAAATTTAAATTTGAAAACTTACAAGAAAAATCTTCAAAAATGTAGATTACGACACGAACCGAACAACCCAAACGTTGTTTACATGAATACCCAAATACTCGTATCAACTCGGAATATCACGTTCTCGATCAAAGTTGGAAAATATATGGTGGTTTGTGGTGGAGGGTGGCGGACGAACACACACACCCCTATGTGTGTGTTTTATTTTTTTGAAATGAAAAATGAAAATAAATGGAAATGCTAGTGGTAAAAGAGAATATATGTGTACAAGTGTTAGACAAAGGAGCTAAAATTAAGCCTCCTTGTCCCCTCTTGGACTCATAACCGGCCATGGGATCCTATGGGGTCTCGGGTCTTTCTTTTCGTGTCAGAATCACTTAAAAGCTCGTAAAACTCAATCGTAAAATACTCCCCAAAGTTAATTAGCATTTTTATTCACCTTAAAAATACTTTTCCATTAACCTATAGTATTTACACGACATATTTACACTTTAAACCCATCAAAACTCATTTGGAAATTAACGGACGTGTCATGACTCGTTTTTCGGCATTTCTCAAAATTCACGGGTCAAACCACCCGGAATACAAATAACATAATAATAACCTCAAAAAAGGAATATTATTCACAAATAACCATAAATTACCACAATTCTCATAAAATCACCACCGTCAACACGATACATTATCTGAATAAACTGACAAAAGTCAAATAGTCAAAGGACTATAAATGAAATATTCAGAACACAAAAGTGGAAAAGGTTACATTCTACTCCCCTTAAAAGAATTTCAACCCCGAAATTCAGCTACTAACATCACTAAAAAATGCGGGTACTTAAATTTCATCTGATCTTTACGTTCCCACGTGAATTCAGGACCACGTTTTGAATTCCACCGAACCTTGACGTTGGCAATCCTACTACGCTTTAGCTTCTTAATCTCTCTTTCTAAAATTTCCACAGGCTCTTCCATAAAATTCAACTTATCATCAACTCGAATCTCATCCAAAGGTACTTGCAGTGTTGGATCAGCCAAACACATCTTAAGGTTCGACACATGGAACGTGCCATGAACATCATTCAACTCCTCAGGCAAATCTAACCGATAGGCTACAGGGCCTACTTTCTCAACAATCTCAAAAGGTCCAACAAATCTAGGTGCTAATTTCCCCGTATTCCTAAAGCGTACCACACCTTTCTAAGGCTACACTTTGAGCAAGACATAGTCACCTACACTAAACTCTAAAGGCGTTCTCCTCTTATCAGCATAACTTTTCTGACGATCATGCACAGCCTTAAGTCCATCCTTAATCTGTGAGATCTTCTCAGTAGTCTCTTGCACTAACTCAGGTCCTATTAACTGACCTTCTCCAACCTCAGCCCACATAATTGGTGAACGACACTTTCTACCATACAACGCCTCAAACGAAGCACATCTCACACTAGAATGATAACTATTGTTATACGAAAACTCAACCAATGGAAGATGAATATCCCAACTTCCTTCAAAGTCGAAGACGCATGCTCTAAGCATGTCTTCGAAAGTCTGAATAGTATGCTCACTCTGACCATCGATCTAAGGGTGATAAACCGTACTCATGTCTAAACGAGTTCCTAATGCCTCTTGCATTGACTGCCAAAACCTTGATGTGAAACGACTATCACGATCCGATATGATCGAGATCGGCACACCATGTCTAGCAACTATCTCATTCAAATACAATCTAGCCAATCTATCCATCTTATAATCCTCGCGTATAGGTAGAAAATAAGCAGACTTAGTTAACCGGTCCACAATGACCTAGATTGTGTCATGCCCACTACTGGTCCTAGGCAACTTAGTTACAAAAAGGGAAAAGGTTACAAAGGTCGGGTTTATGTTGGACCTCACCCTCTTTGCAACAAGTTCAAGTTACACCATGTTGGGCCATGCACTGTAAAGTGTAGAAGTTGTGGAAAGATTGGTCATTTGACCAGGGATTGTAAGCCCGTAGTTCCCGTGGCAGTTAATCAGAGAGCCCCGATGGTGAATCAAATGAGTGCCACATGTTTTAAATGTGGAAGGAAAGGGAATTTCAAGAAGGATTGCCCTAAACTGAAGAATCAGAACCATGGAAACAAGCATGTTATTCCTGAAGCTAGATGGAAAGCTTATGTTATTGGTGGAGGAGATGCAAACCCGGGATCCAACGTTGTCACGGGTATGTTTCTTCTTCATTATGCTTCTGTATTATTTGATTTGGGTGCCGATCGAAGTTTTGTGTTGACTACTTTTAGTACCTTGCTTGATATAATCCTTGATACCTCAGACATTAGTTATCATGTCGAATTAGCAGACGGAAGAATTGCCAAAACAAATACTATACTTAGAGGTTGTACCATAGGATTATTAGGTCATCCATTCAACATTGATTTAATTCCCGTAGAGCTCGGTAGTTTTGACGTCATCATCGATATGGATTGGTTGGCGAATAATCATACGATGATTGTGTGTGACGAGAACGTAGTACGTATTCCTTTTGGAGATGAAATTTTGATCGTTCAAGGAGATAGGAGTGATAAGGGGAAGAAATCAACGTTGAGTATCATATCGTGTACAAAGACTCAAAAGTATATGAAGAAAGGTTGTCAAGTATTTCTGGCGCAAGTTACAAAGAAGGAAACGGAAGTTAAGTCGCAAGAGAAGCGACTAGAGGACATGCCAATTGTACATAAATTTTTGAAAGTCTTTCCAGAAGACTTGCCTGGATTGCCTCCTGTGCGACAAGTTGAATTCCAAATTGACTTGGTCCCTGGTGCTGCACCTGTGGCACGAGCCCCTTATAGACTTGCTCCGTCGGAAATGCAAGAACTGTCTACTCAACTGTAAGAACTTTCTGACAAGGGATTTATAAGGCCGAGTTCTTCACCATGGGGAGCTCTTGTCTTGTTTGTCAGAAAGAAAGATGGATCTTTTCGGATGTGTATCGATTACCATGAACTGAACAAGCTTACTGTTAAGAATCGATACCCACTCCCGAGAATTGATGACTTGTTTGATCAGCTGCAAGGATCAAGCGTCTACTCGAAGATCGACTTGAGGTCTGGATATAACCAACTCAGAGTTCGTGATGAGGATATTCCAAAGACGGTGTTTAGGACTCGCTATGGTCATTACGAGTTCCAAGTAATGCCTTTTGGATTGACAAATGCACCAGCGGTATTCATGGATTTAATGAATCGGGTGTGCAAGCCATTCTTGGATAAATTTGTTATCGTGTTCATAGATGACATTTTGATCTACTCAAGGAACAAAGTGAAACATGAAGGACATCTTAAGCAAATTCTGGAGTTACTTAAGAAGGAAGAATTGTACGCCAAGTTATTAAAGTGAGAATTTTGGCTTTCTAAGGTACAATTTCTTGGTTGCGTGATTGATAGAGAAGGTATTCATGTGGATGATAGTAGTTTTACGTACCTATAAAATATATAATAAAAATACTACTTAAGTAAATTCCAACTATTCACCTTTAACTAAGGTAAAAAGTTTAAAACTTACAAAAATAATATATAAAATATATAATATACGTATGTTTAACCGGGTAAGTAGGATCACCCGGGTCGTTTTCCCCAATGACTAGTGAAATTGAAACCACGTTTTACGTTCGGATCCTGATTTGAATGGAACAAAGATATTTTGGATAAGCTATTACTACTTAATTAAAAAGCAACAAATAAATGACAAATAAGCAAGTAAACCTAATTTTAAAATCCCTAAAAATGTAAACTAAAATTTCACTAAATAAAGAAAAGTTGCCGAAAATTATTAAAAATAAAAGCCCTAATTTTTATCTTTTTATAAAAGTTTAATTAAACTAATTAAAACTTAACCCTAATTATTAATTAAAACTTAATAAACTTATTAAAAACTTAACTAATGGACTAATGATGCAAAAAGGAAAAGGACTTAACGGGGAAAACACTTACTGACAGGGGAACTAATAAATTGAAAAGTTACAATTCTACTCTAAGAATATACCCGATAACAAGCTAAGGCCAAAATAAGGTGAAATTTGAAAAAATGCTTATTTATGAAAAACTCAAGAAGCAAAGTTGTAAAGGAAAGACAGGGAGACAACAACTTTAACAAAAGCCACTATGTCTGAAATCTCAAAGATTATAGCTCTAAAAAAGAGCTTTTTTAATTAGCTGTTGCAGAAAGGAGGCTTAAATTGGTTTTAGAAATTATAAGCCTATAAAAAACTCAACTAGCTCAAAATGAAAAAAGGAAAGAAGTTCTAAAGAGCTTATGATATGCTTTATCTATAGATGAAAGAAAACTAAAGCTTATACTACTTTTATGATACTGAAATTGATCATTAGTAAGCAAACTCCGGAACTAAGCAAAGAACACAAAATTCAAATAAGATAGAGAACTAATATAAGTGAACTAGACTTTGAAACTTAAAAGACAACTTAAATACTATTATTCCATCTAAATAAGCTATAAAAAATTTAGACTTATAAGCTAATTTAAACAAATTTAAAATTCTAAAGATTCTTAAGTTGTTTTTGGAGGGTTTTCAGGTTTTAATGACCTTTTTTGACAGCTAAATTAAGCTAAGTAAATAAGCTAGAAATTGGAAATTAAGACTTAAACTATATTAAGCTATATGAAAACTTAAATCCTACTGAATTTTATAAGCTAAAACCTAAAATTACTTATCTAAATTAAGCTGAGAACACAACAGTACTAACAATGGATAGTTACTGTAGTGTAAAATATTCTAGCAGTACTTTCAAATGAAAGTACTGCTAGTGCAATTTAACTTTTGAAAACTGAATAAGCAATGAAATAAGCTAAATAATGAAAATTAAAACTAAATTCTAAATAAGCTAAAACTGAACTTAATCCTACTGAAATTGAAAGCTAACAGTACTAACTGGGTTAGTACTGGTAGTGCAAATGATTCAACAGTACTAACTTATGTTAGTACTGGTAGTGTAAAAAGTCAGCAGTATTAACTTAAGTTAATACTGCTAGTGCAATTTGAGAGTGCACTTAAACCAAACACTCCTTTATCATTTTGAAAGGATTGAGAAAAGCTTTTTAGAGAAATTTAATGAAAAAGTTCTTAATACCAGATAAAAACTAGCTTAAAACAAACTTAATAATCATGATTAAACAACTGAATAAGCCTTAATCTAAGATCTAAACTATTATAACTAATATTTTTGGGTTTTATAAGTTTTTATGACAGAAATGAAAAGACTAAGATGTATAACTACTTAAGCAAAAACAGAATTCAAGGACATATAACTAATAATGAAACTATAAAAGATATTTAAACACTAATAAGCAAAGAGAATAAGCAAATAAGCAATATTAAGCATAGAAACTAGAATTAAGCAATTTAAAACTGAATTTGAAGAAGAATGAAAAGAGAAACTTACTTGATCCTTTAGCTAAACAAAAGGATCCACTTAAGGCAGCTACAAGCTCTCTAGCTTAGTAATAAACTAGAGTAAAAGTCCTTGGGATCTCTTCCAAGGTAAGATCCCCTTCCAAAAGCTTAGATCCAATAAGATCCATGAAAGTTTAAACTGATTTAAGGTTTAGATAAGGTTAATTCTGAATTCAAACAGCTCAATTTCAGCTTAGAGACTGAAAGAGCTTAATAAGAGCTTAATAGCTTAATGAAACAATATGACTTAAAATGAGAGCTTAGAAAACGAGATTTAGAATACTAAAAACTGAATTGCATTAATTGAAAAAGCTGATTACAATACTTTGAAAAGGAAATTACAAAAGCATTTAAGAAAAATTACGAATTTAAGCTAAAAATTACTAAAACTAGATTAAAAAGAACCACCCCTGTGTGTGTGAGAATGAGGTCTTTTTATAGTGCCCAGCTGAAGCTTCTAGGACCTCTGCCTTGCTCTCCAAACTTTCAATCTCTGCCATTCATTGCTTTAATCATTTGAGCTTCAATCGTGGAGCGTTGATTCAAGATTTGGATACCTGAGGATTGCAGCGTGTCATTCCCTGATGTGACGTTTGTTCTTCTGTTAGTTTTGTGGAGTAAGTTAGCACAAAAACCCACCACATTTGTGCTTCTTTCTTTGATTTCGTGGCTGAGCTTGAATGAGGATAAGTAAATCCCTAATTAAAGATATATTTGACCCTTCATTGTGCTTGCGATTCCTGAATTGACCAACGCACCCTTTAATTTAACAAATGCCCTTTGATTTTGACTGGATGGTGATAATGGAGAGACGGCGTGAACAGTAAAATGGGGCTCGCTCTTTTTCGACAAGTTAAAACTGTTGAAGTTTGAAAGTTTACACATTTGGGTTCCTTGTCTTTCTTTTTCTCTCTTTCAAGTAATAAATAACTTTGGGAATTTGAAGAATTGGCCCCTTGTAGTTGAAAAATTGGCTTAAGGCTTTGGATCTTGGCTTCGCTTTGTACTTTTGATTCTCGTGTCCGGGTTGCTTGCTCGTTTTGTATTGTTTCTTTGTAATTTTTGACTTTTCCGCACCTGACACACACAGATAACACAAATACAAGCTTAATTTTTGCCATTTTTTTTGGATTGTTTGGGGTTTTATGGGTTCTTTTAGGTACAATGGATATGTATATTTTACACTTATCAAAATTCCCCTTAACTAAACGTTTGTGTGTACCATCACGCATTATACCACATGGCCTTATACCAAAGACCTCGTAAAATTCCCCATATACTAAACATTTGAAAAGTAGCAAAGAGTTTTGTGAGAGAATTAAGAGATCACAAGGTATAAAACACTACGACTTCCATTTTCAAAGATTTTTTTGTTTTTTTTTTTTTTTTTTTATTTTTATGATTATTATTGATAATGTTAACTATATAACTACAACTTTTTTGTGTTGGACATAATGTATTGTTTTCTTTACACATTTGGTAACTTGAGGATCATAGAAACAAAAATGCACAAATTAAGTGTCGAATAAGGATAACTTCATCATCCCTGATTTTTCACTTCTCCCATGCTAAGCTTAAAAACAAGATCATTGTTAAATACAAGTCATGATACTAATACTACTCATAAATACTAATTGTGTACTTACTTTTCCTCCCGCAAATCCTACTTTTGTTTCTCAGGATTTTACTTAAGTCATATACCCGAAGGCTCTTTAAGACTTTTGTTTCGATACTTATTAATTCAGAAAATAAAGTGTATGGTTTAAGAACGCTAATAATTAACTCCTAGCCCTTCTCAAAGATCAAATGCAATCAAGATTAAAGTCCACATTCGAGGGGACAAAATTTGGCTTTTTATTAGGCTACTTAGCAAAGGACCATTATGTCATATACCCGAAGGCTCTTTAAGGACATAAATGGACCTATCTAATTGCACCATATACCCTTAGGCTCTTTAAAGGTCAAAGTAAGACAAAAATAAAGCAAATTATTAAACTCAAGTCCTTATAGTAGGCTACAACATCGGCCACGTCCTCCGACAAGTTGTTGCAACATATTTCGACTTCGGATTATATAAGTAGTTAAAACGGTGCCTTTTAGCTCGAAGCCACATCGATAAGAGTCGGACAAGAGGTTATTTCTACTTATTATGACACCGGACTCTACCTTATATGAAAAACTCAAACATCAGCCACGCTCCCGACAAGATGAAAGTATATGAAGAGAAGATACTTATTTATTTATTATTTTTGTTATTTTTTAAGCCAAATTGAGTATTCCTGATGTGTACTCATTCTAATCACAAATGAACTAAAGAAAACTTCTATTAGCTAATTATTAACCAAAAAACCATACAACTCTATTTATTAAACATTCATATAAAAGTGAAACAAGCTAATGGGAGAAAAAGCCACAATTAATACATATGAGCTTGAAAGAAATCAAACTATTTCTACGTTCTTAATGTCATGACTTATAAAATAACACTATCTTTCTTGTTCTTCACAAAAGAAAATTTGCAAATCTTAGGCCTATATAAAATCAACTTGGCAATTTAAAATCTACATGAAGATTAGATAAGTCTTCATGTACATAACGGGATTTTCAAGTCTAGCATGTTTAAAGTCTATTATGAGGACTAGCATAAACATCAACATATTGTAAAGGGAAAAGTTAGAACTCAACACGTTCAATTGGGTCAAAAATTACTTCTTATTTCTTACTCAGCGGGAAACCTACATTTTTGTCTTACACTTTTTTGTTTTTTGTTTTTTTTTTGTTTTTTTGTTTTTTTTGTTTTTTTTTTGGCTATACAAATAACTTAAAATTTTTGCTATTTTTGTGGGAAAAAGGGTACGTGAGAACAAAAACAATAAGCAGCAACATCAAAATCGATTATTTCCTTCCGCGCCAAAAAACTAAAACGAACATTGTCTCAATGTTTATGGTCGGGTCCTTACGTATAATTAAGCCGTTTATTTGAATGTATGCAATGAATAAACGTGATCGATAAGATGAAAGGATTTGCGATTTCCCCAATACTAAATTCACACAAAGGAGGAGTGAAGCTCGAAGGTTATGAACGGAAACAAACACCGGGACACGAGAAGCTTTCTATGAAATTTGTTGGGAGAATCCTGCAAAAATCACAACAAACAAGCAACAAACATCGAAAAATCGGAAAGAGAACAAGCCTCTCTCAACACAACACACATGAAAATAGAGATGATAAGCATGGGGTGAACTCCCACGAAGCGGCTTGTTTTTTATTACCGAGTCGCAAGCTCGACTCGATCCCTGAATTTAGTTGTCCTTAGGGAAAGTCTGGAGGTCCTGGATAACCAATGGTGGTCTTTGTATCCCCTTATAGTAATCCTTGAGACGGTGGGCGTTTGACTTTGAAAATTTAGAAACCATTCGACATGAGACAAACTTTGGCAGTGCCTAGGTACACTTCAGTGATTGTGAAAGGTTCCGGACCACGGGACTCTTGAGCTTTCCGGAGATATTCTTTAATCGGGAGTTGAAAAAGAA
Source organism: Tanacetum coccineum (assembly GCA_026074375.1). Lineage (NCBI taxonomy): Eukaryota > Viridiplantae > Streptophyta > Magnoliopsida > Asterales > Asteraceae > Tanacetum > Tanacetum coccineum. The sequence continues at coordinate 25,301 of BQNB010051050.1, forward strand.
GGACTTGCATCACCAATATTTGAAAGATTCGATTCTTTATCTTGGAATCGTGTGTAGCTTCTTTGTCTTCTCCTTGTAGATTAACGAATCTCATAAGCTTGATCACGAAAGCTCGCTAAGTCATTGAGTTGCAGCTTTGAATGATTCGCCCGCGGTCTTTAAATCGAGTAGGCATACTTAAGAGGCCAATATGCTTTGTGTTCTAGCGTCAATGTTAAGTGACACTCTTTTCATATACTAATTGTTGGAGTACAGCCTTATCGGGTAGTCTTATAAGCGGTTCTGGAAAGCCATAATGCATCTTCTAGATTTGTTTTTCGGACATGAGGCTACGGTTTTCTCCGAAGTTCTCTCTCTATAATTCTTGTGAGACCGCGGATTCGTGGACTTCAACTTGACCACTCGTTTGAGGGTGGTAAGAAGTCGAAAGACGATGGGGTGGACACCATATTTAGACATAACTTTATCACATTTTGTCGTACAAAAATGGGTTCCCACGATAGTTATGATTGCTCGCGGAGCACCGAATCGGAGAAATGGGATTTTAAGAATTTAACAACTACCCCTAGCAACGTTGGTAGGGAGTGCTTTGCTCAACCCACTTGGAAGGTAGTCGACTGCTACTAGAATATATTGTTACCTAGATGACGGAATATGGGTACGCCCCATAAAATACGATACCCCATAAATCGGAAAATCTCAATACTTGGATTGCATTTGAGGCATCTCATACGTTGATGAGTTTTTGACTTGTTTTTTGACAAGCATCAAAGTTTTGACAACTTCGTAGGTTATCACTTATATATGGTGGGCACCAAAGAACCGGCATCAAAAATCTTCTTGGCGGTAAAGTTGGCTCCATAGTGTCCCCCGGTGGGTCCACTATGACAAGCTTCGAGAATTTCGAAAGCTTCTTTGCCATCTACACACCTTCGGATTATTTGATCCGCACAAGTCTTGAAAAGAAAAGGGTCATCCCAAAAATAATGTTTTACATCTTTAAAGAACTTGTTTTTCTCTTGAGTCGACATTCCTTTTTTAATGAATTTCCCCGCGTGGTAGTTAGCAAAGTCGGCCGCGAACAAGGGGGGGGTACTTGGGTCTTTGGAAAGTTAACACACTTAAAGTCTCTAAAGGAAAAGTCTCGGTAATCTCTTTTGGATCAAAAATATTTTCGTAAGGGTTTTCAAGACGAGAGAGGTGATCTGCTGCATAGTTTTTCAGCCTCCCTTGTATGCGATACCTAAATCAAATTCTTGAGATAGTAAAGGACCCAATCGAGCAATCTTTTGCTTTGCGCGTCTTTTCTTGTTGAATGAAGAGGTATTTCAAAGCGGAGTGGTCTGTGGTATAAACAAACACTCTTGTTCATGATTAGATATGATCGAAAACTTCTCGAAAGCATAAACAACTGCAAGATTTCTTTTTCGGTTGTTGTGTAATTCGTTTCTGCTTCAGTCATCGTCTTGCTAGCGTAATGAATTGGTCGGAAATGCTATCATTCTCTGCCCTAGAACCGCACCGATTGCATAAAATCTCTTGCATCGCTAATGATTTCAAATGGTTGGTTCCCCAATTTGGAAGCATGGATTGGCAGGCTTCGGTTAATTTCTTTTTCAATGTTTGAAAAGCAGAATGCAATCTTCCAGAGAAAATGAAAGGAGTGTTTTTCTCTAAAGAGATGGGTCAGGGACGAGAGATTTTGGAAATAAAGTCTTTGTTAAATCTTCGATAGAATTCCCGCATGCTCGAGAAACTTTCGAATCCTTTAAGGTTGTTGGTGAGGTAGCTTAGAAATTACATCAAACTTAGGCTTATCGACTTCAATTCCTTTTCTAGTGATCTAATGTCTATAACAATGCCTTCTTTAACATGAAATTGGCTCTTTTCCCAATTTATGCTAATTGGTGGTCTTCACACCTTTTAAGATTTTATCTAAATTGGCAAGACATGAGGAAAAAGAATCTCCAAAAACTTAAAAATCGTTCCATAAAAACTTCCATCGTTTTTTCTATCATATCATGAAAAATGGCCATCATACAACGTTGGAAGTTCCGGGTGCATGCACTAAACCCATGAAATGCATTCGACGGTACGGAAAGTTCGTATGGGCCGTGAAAGTAGTAAGTTTTTTCTTGAATCTTTAGGTTCAATAGGAATTGAAAGTACCCTGAAACCATTCTAAGAAAAATTAAAACTCATTTCCGGCTAATCGTCTCTAACATCTGGTCCTGTATGGTAACGGAAAATTGGTTCTTTACAAGTTGCTTGTTTAAATTACGATAATCGATACAAAACTCTCATCCCCTGTGACTATTCTTGTAGGCACCAGATAATTTTCTTTCTTTTGTGACAAGGTTCATACACCTTTTTTAGGAACTGAACACAATGGACTGGACTAACATGGACCTATCCGAGGATTGGATTATCAATCCTGCGTCTAAGAAGTTTTTCTACATTCTTTTTTGATGACGTCTGTGGATTTTAGGGTTACCTCCTTTGTGTTGCGGATCTGACGGTTGGGAATCTTCTTCTAACAAGGATTTTTGTTGTGAGCAAACTATGGATCTATTGCCTCTGATATCAGAAAGTTTCAAGATTTGCTTGTTTGGGGTTTTTGAGAACGTTAATGAGTGAGGTCTTTTCTTCTTGGCTCAAATCTTTTGATTTATGACTGGAACGTTGTTATTTTCTCTTAAAAAATTTCGCATTACTCGAGTATGCGGGTAACTCTTTAAGCTCGAATTCTGGAAAATTTCAATCCTTTGGTTCATAAGAAGTCGCATAATTCGACTGAAGATTCTTTGGTTCAATGAATTTGAGATCTTCTTTGATTTTCTGGAAAGTATATTACCTTGTTTGGTAAAGTAAAGGTAACTCTACTGTTGAGAAGTGCCTCGAGCATGAGAATGTCCCCCTCGGGATCATAGTATGTAGCATTGAAAACTGGTGAAATTGGTTCATCATCGATTGCTATGAAAGCATCGGCTTCTTCAAAGAGTAAGAAATCGCTTTCATCAAACGGAGTAAGTGTGGAATGAAGTAGAAACATCGGATCGAAGTGCGGTGAAGGATTGTTGTAAGCAAAGGAATCGGAAAAATCCAAGTACTTCTTGTGAGTATCTTCATCAAGTAACATCGATTAGTATCAACTTTATCCAATGATTCAGAGATTGTTGTAGAAATGGAAGGATGCATCACAACAGTTAAGGGTTAACGAGTTGATCATCATTTTAAGAGTTATCTCTCTTCGTAAACATCGATTAAAGCATGATCCCGACTAAGAAATGGTTCCGGCCCGGTATCACGTACTCGAGGATCGGGCTATAAAATCAAGAACTCACAAATCGGCGGGAAAAGTATAAAACTTCCCTACTTTGACCAAAACTTTTCGGCTACACCGGTTTGGTTTGGAAATTGTCAGGTCATGCTAATTCTTAATACCATTTTTGTTTCGGTTAGGCTGAGAGTTTGAAGCTTTGTTTCCAATTGGTTACAGGCATAAGATTGAATACTAGCACCTTAAATCGGCAAGGCTAAGTAACTATCAAACTCTGAAAAAGTCACATGGAATGAGAAATCGACCGGGATGTCACCCTTGCTTTTCTGAAGCTTTTTAAGGACCAACCGCACTACAATTTTCATTCATCGGGTCTTTGTTGTAGTTTGGTTACTCAATTACTTGTCTTTTGTTATTAAGCTCTTTTAAACATTGGAGCAACTTTGGCATATGAAATGGTGAGCATCCGCGGAAAACTTAGTTTATATACAAAAACCTCAAGTGAAGATTACGGAAGATTTCCTTTAAACTTTGAAGCCTAGGATTTCATCCTTTTCACGGAATCTTTCTTTGTTGAGTCTCGATGGGTAAGGTAAATTAGGTTTGGCTTTGTTGGCAAACGGAAAAAGAAGGCTCTTTGATTGGTTCTTTGTCTTTGGTTTGTTCATGGACTAATGGAGGAGGTTGGATGTCTTCGGTGCTCGGTAGCTCCGTATCCTTTGTCACCCTCCCTTTCCTTTTCCACCCCGGCGGGTGGGGAATTGGATGGTCCATCGTATGAAACACCACTTACGAGTTGTATTGCCTTGGCTTCCATTCCTTGGGTTTGGAATGGTATTGGCTTGGTAAAGAACTTGAACTTGGAAGGTTGGTTTCTATGTAACTGTGCATGAAACGAGCATCATTTTCTGAAAATCGCATCTTGCTTCTTTTGAGACTCATTGTAAATCTCTTTAAAATCCATTTTTGAAAATTATCAACTTCATTTGCAAATTATTCATGTTCGCATCATTGGACTTTAGATTAATTTTTCAAATTCTGTTTTAGACACACTATTTGTTGGAGGTTGGTAAGGTAAAACTTGATTGATTGGTGGTTGGTTGGTTGGTGTTTGATATGGTGGAGCTTGATAAACTTGATTTTGACGGTTTTGATTAAAATTTCCTCCACGGTTTTGGTTGAAGTTAGAATTGTTTCCTTGGTATCGGTTTTGATTGGTTTGGACATTTGGTTGATTGAAACCCGGTGGTGGTCTATTTGGACTTGCCAAATTTAAGGTTCGTTTCTTTGAGAGAAAATTCCACGGCCTGCGCGTTTGTTGAAATGTGGATATTATCTTGGAAAAATTGGGAAAAAATCGTTGCCACCTCGAGTTAACGGACCAAGTTTAAATTGTGATTTGAACCCCATGTGGACACATACTTCCTCAACTGCTTTGACGGGTGCAGGAGTAGTAACAACTAAAGCTTTCATTTCATTCAACATTTTGTTCATCTTGATAGTCATCTTATCCTCGAGAGAAGCGGCTATTTGTTGCATATCGAAAGAATTATTGGAAGATGAAGAATTAGAAAGAGGAGCATCCGTACTCACTCTTGAATCATTAGCACGACTTCTTGAGTAACGAACTTTTGACTTGCTTTCGATAATCGCTAAACCTTCTTGAGGGCATCTTTGTCTAGAAATAGCACCTGTCTGCAGATCTAAGGCATCTTGATCGTTTGAATTCAAAGAATTGTAAAAAGTATCGAGTTGGTGGAGTTCCGAGAAGCCATGGTGAGGACATTGACGAAGGAGTCCTTTAAAACGTTCCCATGCTTCGTTGAAGGCTTCGTTTGGTTTTTGATAAAAAGTAATGATCTCATTTCGATAGTAAGTGGTTTTTGAAGGTGGGAAGTATTGGTTTATGAATTTTGAAACAAGGTCGTCCCAGTGACGATGATCTTGGTGGTTCTATGTCCTAACCAATCTCGGGACTTCACCGTCTAGGAGATAACGGGAAGAAAGCAAAAAGCGTAACCGAAGTATTCGGAACTTTGGATGTTAAACGGTGTAGCTTTGAGGACCTTATTAAAAAATCGAAGGTGTTGTGGGGATATTGTCTACGTAAATTTGTTTGCTTTGCACAAGATTGATTAAAGTTGCTTGAAGCTCGAAATTGTTGGCATTGATCAGGTGGAAACAACTTTGCATCTTCATACCCTTCGATAGGTTGCTGTAACATTTGGGCCATTGTTCGATTGTCGCCATTGGATAAACAACGTTTTTGATTCAACTTATTGGATCTCCGAAAAGAGTTTGTTGTTGTCGACGCTCTACGAGATGGCGAAAAACGATTGTGCGCATAAAAAGAAAAACTAACAATTAAAAAGCAAAATTTTACACTAAAATTTTTTTTTTTTTTTTTTAACGGTTACACGAAAGAGACTTAAACCAAATAATCAACTACTTCACGGTAGCTCTTGAAAATTTCTTTTCAAGGTGAGCCGTACTTGGTAGAGAAGAGACACAAAGGAAGTGTTAAATCTTTGATTACGATTTGGGAACAATTGCAAGTTCACCGGAAATTGAAATGATAATATCTCAATAGAAGATATTATTTGTTGGTGTTCGATTACCAACTTTGTTTATTTTATTTCTTTTTAAAGGACAAGTTTTTTTATGTTTTTGATTTTTCTATTTTTTTTTTTTTACTTATACTAAAAAGAAAAGGAAAATATTTTTTACTTTTTATATTTTTGATTTTTTTTTTTTATATTTTTGAATTTTAAAAACAAGAATGAAACTTTCGAGGACGAAAGGATCTTCAAACCAAATCGACAAACAAAAACGTAGGAATCGTAGACACTAGTCCCCGGCAGCGGCGCCAAAAACTGATTGCAGTTTTACGTACCTATAAAATATATAATAATAATACTACTTAGGTAAATTCCAACTATTTCACCTCTTAACCAGGGTAAAAAGTTAAGAACTTACAAAAATAATATAATATATATAATTATACGTTTTATGATTAACCGGGTAAGTATGATCACCCGGGTCGTTTCCCCAATGACTAGTGAAATTGAACTACGTTTTTATGTTGGATCTGATTTGAAATGAACAAAGATATTTTGGATAAGCTATTACTATGAAATTAAAAAGCAACAAATAATGACAATTAAGCAAGAAAACAAATTTTTAAATCCTAAGAATGTAAACTAAAATTTCACTAAATAAAGAAAAGTTGCCGAAAATTATTAAAAATAAAAGCCCTATTTTTTTATCTTTTTATAAAAGTTTAATTGAACCAATTAGACCTTAACCCTAATTATTAATTAAAACTTAATAAACTAATTAAAAAACTTAAGCTGACTAATGGTTGCAAAAAGGAATAGACAACGGAGGAACTAAACTGAATAAACACTTTAAATGAAAAGGTTAACAATTCTCTACTCTAAGAATATACCCCGATAAACAAGCTAAGCCCAATAATGAAGGTGAAATTTGAAAAGTGCTTATTATGAAAAACTCAAAGAAGCAAAGTTGTAAAGGAAGACAGGGAGAACAACTTTAACAAAAGCACTATAGTCTGAAACTCAAAGATAAGCTCTAAAAAGAGCTTTTTAATAAGCTGTTACAGAAAGGAGGGCTTAACCCTTGGTTTTAGAAAATAAGCTATAAAAAACTCAAAACTAGCTCAAAATGAAAAAGGAAAGAAGTTCTAAAGAGCTTATGATATGCTTAATCTATAGATGAAAAGAAACTAAAGCTTAAACTACTTTTATGCTACTGAAATTGATCATTAAGTAAGCAAACTCCGGAAATAAGCAAAGAAACACAAACTTCAAATAAGCTAGGAAACTTAATAAGCTAAACTAGACCTTGAAACTTAAAAGACAACTTAAACTATTATTATCCATCTAATTAAGATTATAAATTTCGTAGGAGACTTATAAGCTAATTTAACAAATTTAAATTCTAAAGATTCTAAGTACTGTTTTTGGAGTTTTCAGGTTTTAATGACTTTTGACAGCTAAATTAAGCTAAGTAAATAAGCTAGAAATTGGAAATTAAGACTTAAACTATATTAAGCTATATGAAAACTTAAATCCTACTGAATTTTATAAGCTAAAACCTAAAATTACTTATCTAAATTAAGCTGAGAACACAACAGTACTAACTTATGGATAGTACTGCTAGTGTAAAAATTCAGCAGTACTTTCAAATGAAAGTACTGCTAGTGCAATTTAACTTTTGAAAACTGAATAAGCAATGAAATAAGCTAAATAATGAAAATTAAAACTAAATTCTAAAATAGCCTAAAACGGAAACTTAAATCCTACTGAAATTGAAAGCTAACAGTACTAACTGGGTTAGTACTGGTAGTGCAAATGATTCAACAGTACTAACTTGGAAGTTAGTACTGGTAGTGTAAAAGCTAAGCAGTACTAACTGAGGTTAGTACTGCTAGTGTAATTTTGAGACTGCACTAAACCAAACACTCCTTTATCATTTTGACAGGAGTGAGAAAAGCTTTTTAAGAGAAATTTAATGAAAAAGTTCTTAATACCAGATGAAAACTAGCTTAAAACAAACTTAATAATCATGATTAAACTACTGAATAAGCCTTAATCTAAGATCTAAACTATTTAAACTAATATTTTTTTTGGGTTTTATAAGTTTTTATGACAGAAATGAAAAGACTAAGATGTATAACTACTTAAGCAAAAACAGATGAAGACATATGACTAATAAGAACTATAAAAGATATTTAAACACTAATAAGCAAAGAGAATAAGCAAATAAGCAATATTAAGCATAGAAACTAGAATTAAGCAATTTAAAACTGAATTTGATGAAGAAATGGAATAAAGACGAAACTTACTTGATCCTTTAGCTAACAAAAGGGCACGAATTATCCGGAAGTCCCATCCACTTATATAGTACCCATGTAGTATCAGGTGCTCGTTGAGTTCCGTCTCGATATTGGATACGCTCTCTGGTGAATTGCATTTAGCAGTATCCACATAAGGAGTACAAGCTCTCTAGCTTAGTATTAAATTAGAGTTAAAGTCCTTGGATCTCTTCCAAGGTAAGATCCCCTTCCAAAAAAGCTTAGATCCATTAAGTTCCCTGAAAAGTTTTTAAATGATTTAAGGTAGATATGGTTTTAATTTGAGTTCCAACAGCTCAATTTCAGTCTTAGAGACTGAAAGAGCTTAATAAGAGACTTAATAGGCTTAATGAAAACTCAGGACTATAAAATGAGAGCTTAGAAAACGAGATTTAGAATACTAAAAACTGAATTGCATTAATTGAAAAAGCTGATTACAATACTTTGAAAAGGAAATTACAAAAGCATTTAAGAAAAATTACGAATTTAAGCTAAAAATTACTAAAACTAGATTAAAAAGAACGACCCCTTGTGTGTGTGAGAATGAGGTCTTTTTATAGTGCCCAGCTGAAGCTTCTAGGACCTCTGCCTTGCTCTCCAAACTTTCAATCTCTGCCATTCATTGCTTTAATCATTTGAGCTTCAATCGTGGCCGTTTGATCAAGATGTGGATACCTGAGGATTGCCAGCGTGTCATTCCCTTGATGTGACGTTTGTGTTAGTTTTGTGAGTAAATTAGCACAAAAACCCACCACAATTTGTGCTTCTTTCTTTGATTACGTGGCTTGAGCTTGAATGAGGATAAGTAATCCCTAAATAAAGACTAATTTGACCCTTCATTTGTGCTTGCGCTTCCTTGAATTGACCAACGCACCCTTTAATTTACAAAAGCCCTTTGATTTTGACTGGATGGTGAAATGGGAGAGACGGGTGAACAGTAAATGGGGTTCCCGCTCCTTTTTCGACAGTTAAAACTGTTGAAGTTTGGAAAGTTTACACATTTGGTCCTTGTCTTTCTTTTCTCTCTTTCAAGTAATAAATGACTTTCGGAATTTGCAAGAATGGCCCTTGTAGATGAAAATTGGCTAAGGCTTTGGATCTTTGGCTTCGGCTTTGTACTCTTCTGATTCTCGTGTCCGGGTTTGCTCGTTTTTGATTGTTTTCTTGTAATTTTTGACTTATCCGCACCTGCACACACAAAACACAAATACAAGCATATTTTTGCCATTTTTTGGATTGTTTTGGGTTTAATTGGGTCTTTTTAGGTACAAACGGATATGTGTATTTTACACTTATCAAGAATGTTGATAATGGTGAACCAAAAACTACTAATGATGCTCAAAAGCAGGATGAAGACGGTCTAATTAATGAGAATGCTGAACAAGAAAGGTTTTTAGATGATAGCAGTTCTAAAGATGTTAATGCTGTTGGGCAACAAGTTAATACTGCCAGTCCTGATGTTAATACTGGTAGTCTTGAACTTAATGTTGTTGGTCGCTAGTCCAAATGAAGATGACAGCACTGAAGAAGAACCAGAAGTTGATTTGGGGAACATTACAAATTCCTATATTGTTCCAAATACTCCCAATACAAGAATACATAAAGATCATCCAATTGACAATTTGATTAGTGAAGTGCATAGTCATGTTTCAGACAAGAAGAATGTTAAAACCTACTTATTGAACAAGGGTTTCTCAGTGATGTGTATGAGCAAAAAACACATGATACCCTAAATACTTGTTTATATGCTTGTTTCCTATCACAGATTGAACCAACAAGCATTGCTAAAGCTCTATCTGATTCATCCTAGGTGGAAGCAATGCAAGAAGAACTTCTGTAATTCAAACTTCAACAAGTTTGGATATTGGTGGATCTCCCTAATGAAAAGAAGGCCATTGGAACAAAATGGGTCTTCAGAAACAAGAAAGGAATGATTAAAGAGGGGAATCTATGATTAGGGAATAAAGCAAGGTTTAGTGGACCGGGTCACTAGACAAGGCAAGGAAGGTATTGATTATGAAGAAGTGTTTGCACCTGTGGCAAGAATTGACGGCAATAAGATTGTTTTTGGCATTTGCTTCTTTTATGGGTTTTCTGGTTATACAAAATGTATTTATAAATTAGTGCTTTCTTATATGAAACCATTGAGGAAGAAGTCTATGTTACTCAACCACCAGGATTTAAAGATCCTGACCATCCAGACAAAGTTTACAAGGTTGTAAAAGCACTTTATGGGTTGCATTAAGCACCAAGAGCATGGTATGAAACTTTGGCTAACTATTTGTTGAGCAATGGGTTTAACAGGGGCAAGATAGATCAGACATTATTGTTCAAGAAGCAAAAAGGAGATATTTTGCTTATACAGGTCTATGTAGATGATATTATCTTTGGCTCAACAAACAAGAAGTTATGTACTGGTTTTGAGAAGCTAATGAAAGATAAGTTTCAGATGATTTCTATGGGAGAACTAACTTTCTTTCTAGGGTTACAAGTACAACAGAAGGAAGATGGCATATTTATCAATCAGGACAAGTATGTAGCTAAAATTTTGAAGAAATTCAACTACTCTGATGTGAAGTTTGCTTCAACTCCTGTTGATTTGGAAAAACCTTTGGTCAAGGATGGAGATGCTGATGATGTTGATGTACATCTCTATAGATCAATGATTGGGTCTTTGATTTATCTCACTGCATCTAGGAACAGGATTATCATGTTTTCAGTTTTGCATGTGCTAGATTTCAAGTTACTCCTAAGACATCACATCTCTTAGCAGTCAAGAGGATTTTTAGATATTTGAAAGGCAAACCAACTTTAGGCCTTTGGTATTCTAGGGATTCTCCATTTGAATTGGTTGCTTATACTGATAGTGACTATGCTGGAGCAACTCTTGATAGGAAGTCTACAACTGGAGGATGTTAGTTTTTGGGAAATAGGTTGATATCTTGGCAGTGTAAAAAGCAAACTGTGGTTGCCACTTCTACAAATGAAGCTGAATATGTGGCTGCTGCTAGTTGCTGTGGATAAGTACTCTGGATTCAAAACCAATTGCTAGATTATGGGTATAATTTCATGAACACTGTCATTAATATTGACAATAACAGTACTATTGAATTATTGCAATCATGTTCAAACATTCTAAAACAAAACATATAGAGATTAGCATAATTTTATAGAGATAGCAACACTAAAAAGTTATACAATGGGTTTATAAATTCATTATGATTTAAATGTTGATATCTTCTTACAAAAGGTTTTGATGCAGACAGATTTCTATACTTGGTCTCAAGTCAGTATTGGATTGCTGATATTCCTTAACTGTCTATATCTCTTTATGGTTTTTGTAAAAAGTTTTAATAAAGGATTAATATTGTAGTCTTTCTCACTTTAATACTGCTTAGTATAATTTAAATGGTCTAGTTATACTTAAGACTGTTTTGTTAAACCAGTTAGTTATAGTTAATGCTGCTAAGAAGAAAATGTTTTGGAATTTGTATATTTGGCTGTGAACTAACATTTGCAGGTAAAGCATGTTGAATACAAGATGTTGAATGCTTCACCTTTTTGAAGAGAGATAATTGTAACATTTCTCAATTTCAGGTCATTTTACGACCCTTATTTATTCGTCACTATTTATTTTGGTCCGATACGCGTTCACTTTTAATTTAACTTTTAAGTCAAATCGCGTAGACTAGAAATAATCATTTAATGTAAACGGTCACCAAATAAATTAAGGTTTGCATCAACCAAGTAATAAATAATTATTATGAAGATAATTATCAACTTGGCGTATTTTATTTTTATTGGTCACGTAAAGGAGTTACGTTTCGCCATAAAATACATTTGGACACACTCCAGAAATTCCTAGACTTACCTAGACTCAAACCAATACCCACTTTTATTACCTTAACACAAAAATAAGTCAATTTTGTGTCATATAAAACCACTAAGGGGGCTGGTTATTAACATATGAACACAATATAAACCACTAAATATCTTCCTCTTATTATCCCTAAGTACATGTACATGCTCTATGTAATAGATAGTACTTAATGTTCTAGTAGCTAATACAATAATGGGTAAAGACCTCTTTGGATCCTCTTTGGCCCTTTATTACCCTACGGTTAGTGCATGTTATGCCAATCCATAAGATTTCCATAATTAGCTTAAATCTTGTACATTCACTTAGTAGTTAAAGTTTGTACTTAGTGGTTTGGCTAAATACAATGGGTATTAACTAGCAACCACCTATACCACATGATAGGGGCCAGTTTGGTTTGTTTGAGACTAAGAGACATGTAACTAAGTATTTGGCCTATAAATACACACACACTCTTACCTTTTAGCACTCTTGAAAAAACTTCATCCTTACACTAAACACTCTCTTATTCAAACCATCTTGTTTTCTATAGTTGGATTCATAAGACGCGAACAAACAAGCTCGCAACTCATTTGAACCTACAAAAAACACTAGGGTTTCTATACAAGTGCGTAAGGAGGTACACAAGCCAAGGGTTGGCGTACATTGGGTTATACAATTGTGTATACATTAGGGTTAACACTCTACTCGTTAAAAGAAACGACCAAGCCACTAGGACTATTTGTAAGTCACGTTTAAATGTATACAACTCGTATTTTAATTGTTTCTTCGTCGCTAGACCTTGTGTTACGTAAATAATGCACTAACGTGTAACCATGCGTGACGATGTACGTATAAAATACTTGTATAGGACTTGTGTGGTGATGAATATGTTAAAACATGTGAAATATAACTTAAAAATGAACTATGGTATCAACGTATTCGTTTAGATGCAAACGTGAACACCAACATGAACAAAAACCTTTACAAACAAATTTCACGAAAACCTATACGGTATAACTATCGTTGTAAGTTTAATGATGAGGCTTGGGGAAGGGTGTACTACCTTATTAAACACTTGCATGTGTTAAACATGAACCGTAGGTCAAACAAATAAGCTCAAGATGTTTGAGTGCTTGTCTAAAGATTTAAAACACTAGAAACCAACTAGTGAATCCAATGGGCCGCATAAGGGGTATATCGGGTATGGCAGCCCACTATTGGGCTCAGCCGGCCCAACAGACCATACCGTGGGGTCCACAGATTAGCCATAAGCTCTATGTGCTTATTCAAAGGCCTAATGTGCTTATTAGGGCTTATATAGACCCTAGGTATCTTTAAAAACCAAGCGGATCCTTAAATGGGCTCGTTCGCCCATTACCGTAAGCCCATAAGGCCCATAAGCCGCAAATAAGCTAGGACAGCTTATTTGTGAGCTTAGATAGCTTATACGCCTTGTGATAAGCCTAGACAAGCTAACAGACCAAAAAGAAATAAGCCCAAACCCCTAGAACCCTTATCGGGCTTGTATCGAGCCTAAACGGCCCAATAACACGGCTTATTTTTGCTTATGGAATAAGCCAAACATAAAACAGACCCTAATAAGCTTATTGAGTTAAGAAAATGAGTTGGATCATGTGAGGAAACCTTAATGGGCCTTTTACAAATCATTCGGTTAAGGTTATTGGGCTAACAAGCCCAATAAGCCTAAATAAGCTCATCCGAGCTTATTATTAAGCCCAAACAGTTTCCCATAACTTAAATAAGCTTACCAAGTGCCTTCGTGCCTTTTAAAACTTAATCGGACCTTTAAAACACTTATTGGACCTTAACGGGCCCAATAAGGTTCATTAAGCCAAAATAGGAACAACTTATATGGCTTATTAGAGCTTAATGAAATCTAATGTCACTTGTTAGAACTTAATTGGAGTTAAAATGCGATTTTTACAAGTTAAGGGACTAAATGATTCACATTAGAACAATTGAGGGTTAAATGGTCATAACCTGATTTTTATAAGGTTTAAGGACTGTTTTGAGCACTTTTGGAACTTAAGGGGCTGTTTTAAACATATAAGGACCTAAAGTGTAAATTGTGTAAGTTAGAGGACTAAATGTGTAATTATGAAAACTTAAGGGTTTGAAATGTAAAATAGTATATATTTTATATACCCAGGGGCTGTTTTGTAATTATAAGAAACTTAAGGGTATTTTGGGAAATCTTATACCTTTCCAAGAGCCATCAACAATTTCAAATACATTAAACACGTACACCACCACACAAGTGATAACAATATATATAAACTAGCAACTTATTGTAGTTTATACATTGAGTCTTTAGCCTAAATTTGTAGACTAAGACTGGCCGTATTTACTTAGGTATTTGACGGTGTGATTCATACTTGGATATCTATTATCATTTCAGAGGACTATTTACTAAGGTGAGTTCATAGCCCCATGTTTTACAACTTCTTAAATGATTTACATCTTTGGGGTGAGAACATGCTTGTTTTACAAATTGGATGCAAGTGTATATTTTATACAATGATTACGTGTTTGCCTGAGTAGCGATAACCCATTGAGCCCTTTATCATGAACTGTCAATTACTGGATTGTGAGCGCGAATGTTATAGATAGATCTATTTAGGATTGACAATCCCTGTTCGGGTGATTAGCTATCACCGAGAACGAACGTATACCATGTCGGATTTGGGATGTTACGGGTTAGAACATCATTCACGGGCAATTGTTGGCAATTTATTTGCATTCATACATGTCGAGCTTCAGTGTCATGAGCTTAGGAAAACGTAATTACTTTTATGATGTTTGCATTTGTTGCTTAATCATACACTTGGAAATCTTGCGGTCCTACTATTGATTTACATAAACCTATGAATTCACCAACTTTATGTTGATATTTTAAGCATGTTTTTTAGGTCAATAAGGCACGAGGTGCGATGATACATTGGAAGTCAATAATTGAAGAGTCAACAGTACTAAAGATTTTGGCGTATTATATTTTGGGAACATTTGTTATAAACCAAAATCTTTACTATATTGTGGAACAATTTGAAGCCAATGAGCTTATGTAATGAGCAAGTACTTTTGTTAAATCCAATGTATCTTTTTTAATATTGACACGTTTAGTGGGTCGTTCTTATATTCTTGTGCTATTGACTCTATTAAAGTAAACGCCCTGGATATTTCAAACATTTCGCTGGACCCAGATTTTGGAGGTGTTACAGTTTGGTATCGAGCCAAGGTTATAGAGAACAGGTCAAAAACGTTTTGTTCCTGGATATAACCATTTTCAAACATTGTTTTCACAATATTAGGATTGCAAGGGCATTACATACATACTTGTTTGCATCATAATATGATGCTTACATGACATGATTTGTTTTAACAATAGTAGGGTACTATAGTGGTTACATGTTGATATTGGTATATAAAATTATACTAAGTATATTACTATAGATCTTTATAAATAAATCTCTTAGTATAAATAGAGACCATCTTTAATTAAAGCTTATAATTATCATACCGATCTTATATAAGTAATACTTATATAGGTTATTTTGCTTTTTGTAGTAATCATGTCTTCTGCGACATCTGCGGTTACCTACACTTCCGTTTACACAGACTCTGAGCCTGGCAGAGCTTTCTGGGGAGCCGATGATGAGGAGATATCTGAGGGAGGCATCCCACGGGTCATCGTATTAGGATACGACAGACTGCCGATGCAGCCAGTATCCCCACCATCACCGGATTACATACCTGGTGACTCGCCGAAACCTACACCTTAGAACTCATGTATATATGATACGAATAAACTTAAGGATGAGAATCCGCGAGACCAAGTAAACCGGAAGCAGTAGAGAGAAACTCCG
>BQNB010051051.1:0-10000 GCA_026074375.1 Tanacetum coccineum
AATTATGTGGGCGTATAGCACATGATGCATTTCAACATTTAATCATTGCCAATATCCCGGGAGTGACTCACCCACCCCGCTCGACCTGACCTAGTTTCTCGATGGTGAATATGATGCCCCCTAAGGAGACGAGTAGCCCGGGTTTTATTTGGTTAGGAGACGAAAGCCCGGCTTTTGGAACTTCGTCGTTAAGCAATTATATGTTTTTGTTTAAGTGTATGTGTGAAGATAAAATAACGACTTCAAACGTTTCTATTTGGAATACGATTTGTATGCTTTAGTTGGTGATTAGTATAATTTGCAAATTCCAAGAGACATGTGGAAAATTGGTACTGAAATGGGCTATAAAGACATGGTAACCTGCTGTCAAAATAAGTGTAGACACCTTTAGCGACCACATGTGGTCGAGTAAATTAAGGTGACCTGGTCAAATTCCTTTAGCGACTACATGTAGTCACTACAAGTTGTAGCTGAAGGAATTGGTTACATAAGTTAGATTTCTTTAGCAACTACATGGGTTTTGTCAAATAAGTCAAATTCCTTTAGCTACTACACGTAGTCGCTAAAAGTTTTAGTCAAATAAGTCAATGACTCTTTAGCGACTACTTGTAGTCGCTATATGGTAGTCATAAAAATTTAGTTGTTGGTCAAGAAAGTTAAAAAGATAAAAAGTGAAATCAACGACGTTGGTGCTAAAAGAAAAAAAGTGATCGCTGCAACATGTGGTCGCTAAAGGCTCTAGCGACCACAAAAGGGACATCTAGCGACTACTTATGTTGTCACTAGAGGTGTAGTGATGAATATTAGGCACGTCGTAGATACCGTGTTGGAGACCCCTTATGAGAAAACCAAGCTTAAGGAAATATAGGTCGACTAAAAGTAGACTATACGTAGATAGTTAAAACCTTGTATCTTGTAGTTTGTATCGAAAGCTCGAATGGATGTTTACTTATCGTTCTAAATTTATAAGTTCAACAAGTTTTGTGCTTATTAGAGTTAACGGGTGTTTTAATGTGGTTCCGTTGGAACTTGAATAGTCCAGATTGGCTAGCACAAATTTTAGGTACATGATGACTTACTCACGCTCACCATTTATATAACTATCCCTAATTGCATATAACTAAAAAAATTTAAGTTCGCAGGACTTGTATGAATCACAAATTAAAGAAATTGAAATTGGATATAAATAAAGATTTTATCCTAGCTCGAGGCATGGACAATATCGAACTCATCGTTCGACTCACTTTTGAATTTTATCTTGATGTTCAGGAACCTAACATGTCATTTATGTAAATTGTTTTCTAGGGCTTAAAAGTTCATTGGGATAGAAGTCTCTAGGGAAAAGACGGAGGGCTAGAAGAAACATATTGGGCTATTGGCTATGGCTATATATACTCGCTTTCTCTAAACCTAATCCTTTTAACGCTCGCTTTTATCGATTAACCCTAATCTACGTGAAGGGTAGATTTTTTTTCCCAGTTAAAGAATGCTTTTAGTCGTTTCATTGTTATTAATTACTTTTGTAATTTTGCAGTTAGGGGAGCTACCTTTTTGAATTTTATTACACATCTGCTACTACGCCCTGCATCCGAATGGAAAATTAAAAGATTGTTGTTGTTGTGTGATGACGGATAGCACGTATAAGAGGCCTTTGGGCCGGGACTGTACTAATCACATGTGGACCCTGGCCTTGACCCAGATATGGCAACATTAATCAGCATTTAATGTGATTAGTCAACATCCCATCAACATTTAATGTGATTAGTCAACATTCAATCTTACATTAATCTGCATTTAATGTGATTAGTCAACATTCAATTCTACATTAATCATTAGTCAACAGTCAACCGTATATTTAATGATAAGCAAAATACTAAGAAACCCTAGTACTAGACTCACCTATAAAAGGGGGTCCGACACCCCAAAAAGGTATGATATTCTCACCTTCCCCGATACACACACATACCTCTCATAACATGTGTTCTTACTCTCATGTCGGAGTGTAATTGTGGGGTCCGTCCCCACGGTAAAGCTAACGGTTTACTTTTACTTGTGTAGAAAATCATCCAATTACTTTGTTTAGTGCAAGATCCAACCTGAAGATAGCTTGTCGGCCTGACCCAACAAGCAATCTTGAACCATCTCACACCCGGTTACATATTTTGTACTAACACTGTGTAAGTTTTGTGTTATCTGTTTGTTTATTCCTTAAAAGATTTAGGGTGTCCTTGGTAGGAGGTTTTAGCGGTTGTGGAAAGATAATGGGAGGTTGTTGTTGTATAATGCAATCATCCGTTACTCAATAAATTTAGGGTATTAAAAATCCATTACCCACTTCACAGTTTTTTACCCAGCGATTTCCACTTCCTAATTTTATCGAATTATAATTTTCTTTCCTAATGGTAATAAATAATCACTATATGCAAAAGTTTAAAAAGTGTCTTTAATATTATTTTTTATAACTTTTGATGTATATACGTCCTATATCCAATATTTAGTCAAACTTCCAATATACAAACTATAAATACCACTACATCAACATATATAACAGGTAATAGATGTTTTGATTTTAAAGCATGTACATCGACTACAAACGTTAAACATTTTTATTAGATTCGAGTTTTAGCGGTCAACTTATACAATGCATATATATTTTATCTTCTAGTTTAAGGTTTTGAAGACCATAATGATGCATATATTGTTAACTATTGTTGTTAATGTTAATTATCGTCATTTGTTGTTTTCTTTTATCTATAAATAGAAACCAAATACAAGAAATCGCCAAACTTTTCAATCCTTTTGATCCTCTAATATTATAACCAAGCAACATCAATGGAGATATACCCTTATTATATTACCCTTTGCATATTTGAACCAATCACACCGTTAAATCTTAATATAATATATACACAAAGAGTTAATTTGCAATTTTTAACCGCCCTTATTCGCCATCGGCCTTAAATAGGTGACGAAATAAGTGACTACGTTTATTCATGTACCATCTAACTAGTTATAATACTCGTGCACACACGGGTTTTTGACATTTAAATTTTATCATGTATTTAATATGTTTATATTTATTCATTTAGTAACACATGAAATTTTCACATGAGTTAAATTTAATTTACTTTAAAGTGTTATTCTCTGTGTTATTATATGAAAATTCGTTAGTATATCAATAGCGGTCTAAAGACTTAATCCAAAGCTGTTACGATCCACGACTTATGTGCCATCATAATCTCATACTTTGTATTAAAGTTGAAAATGGCTTTGTTGCCTTTTAATACAATTTTGTCTATCATAACAATAAATTTACGACCTTTAACATCCAATTTGTTTCCATTGTATAGGCACAAAAGAATAGGAACACCTCAATATCCACAAAATTTATTGGAAGTTAGTATGAGTTGTTCATACCAATTTATAATCACAATTGTGCAAAATAACACAATGAGATGTTCGCAAATTCATTCATACATGATTAAATCCTATTTATTATAGCAGGTGTTACAAAGAAAAATAAAATAAGAACATACCAAATCATATGCACATTCAAATAACCTATACTAAATAAGCCTTCTTCATGTACTTTCTCGATATGTTGAGGGAGTCTTACATCCAACACCTTATCATGATATCTACTACACCAGATATACATGTCAATATCCCATTTATTGACGCAAATGTTTTGTAGTTCATACCTTGACGCAGCTATTTAACACATTTACTCATGAATGGTCTCTACACCAAAATTGGGTCAAACAAAATATAGTAAAAAGTTGGGAACAGAGGGTTGAACATTAACTAAATCTATTCAAGTGCGTACAACACTATTATTATAACCACACTACCATTACAATAATACCGCTCTTAAAATCAAATCATGAATTTATTTGATAAGAGAATGGATAAATAAGCGTTTGTCGGTTAATCCAACCGGAACATTTTTAAATCATAATTATTAAACCAATTTAGTCTAATAATGATAATAATATTTATAAATAACAAAAACAATAATGATAAATCTTGTTTTTTAGAAAACAAATACAAAGTACAAACAAAATTGATCATACGCACATCGAACATGTATACAAAGAATTTCGTTATTCTCGTTATGTAATTAGGCAACTTATGGTCGAGAGATGAAAATTGACATAGCTTTTGAGAAAATGGACGGTACTTTGGCAGATCATGTTAGGAGACTTATTGATAAGGTTCCTACGGAAACAAAAGTATTAAGGTATGCCAAAGGAATCTACCATTTTTTCTTTATATACTCTTCTTGAAATTGCCTAATATTTTCTTAATATTTTGTGAAGGGATGTTGTCGAAGCACTATTGGAGCTCCATGCAGGTGGCGTATTGCATCGCAACATATGTCCAGAAAATGTGCTATTGAGTACTAGTACGAGAGCTGACTATATAGTAAAGCTGTGTGGATTGGGAATGATATAAAATTCTCACATGGAGGTGAGATAATTAATAATGTTTGATAGTTTAAATATTCTTAATGTGGTTTCTTACATTTTTTATTCATTGTAATACAGTCACGTCTTCATCCTGGTATTTGTTAGAAAGGCATAAGCTGGCACGACTAATTTTGAATTATATGACGGGCGGTAGCCATAGATTTAAAGACAATGATATTCCTAGTGATTATGAATTCATCCCTTTAGCAAACACAGAATTAAGAGTGAATATGGAAAGGACTTGAAAAAGGCAGGGCCAATAGCTGCAGATATTGTTGAAAAACTTATGAATCCAAGTTATCGGTATGTCCCTTTTTAAATTCTAATGTTCTTTGATAAAAAAATCTTTTGTATAACAATCGTATGATTTTTTGTCATGATTTCAATGTGAGTTTGTATGTGTTTAGCAGGTTAACACTCTTGATGGTGTACCGTCATGTACTATTTTGGAATAGGTATGACAAGATCTTCTCTTTAAAAGAGGCGAGTGATGAAATTTTTGCTGGAAGCTTGCCTGATATAGAATACCTTGCTGGCAAAGTGTTTGAAGGTGATTAGAAAGTAGAAGAAGATTGCTTATCTGTGATGAGTAAAGTACCTTAGGAAACTAGAGAGATGAAAAAAGTACTTGAGGTAATGAAATCATCTGAGCGCGAAAAGGACAAGCATGGAAAAGAATTTAGTATACTTTCCAATCACCTTCAAGTGCTTTTTTCATTTCACGCTCAGATGAATTCATTTCATCAAGTGCTTTTTTCATCACTCTAGTTTCCTCAGGTACTTTACTCATCACAGATAACCAATCTTCTTCTACTTTCCAATCACCTTCAAACACTTCGCCAGCAAGGTATTCTATATCAGGCAAGCTTCTAGCAAAAATTTCATCACTCGCCTCTTTTAAAAATAAGATCTTGTCATACCTATTCCAAAATAGTACATGATGGTACACAATCAAGAGTGTTAACCTGCAAAACACATACAAACTCACATTATTGTTATACAAAAGATTTTTTATCAAAGAAAATTAGAATTTAAAAAGGACATACCGATAACTTGGATTCATAAGTTTTTCAACAATATATGCAGCTATTGGCCCTGCCTTTTTCAAGTCCTTTCCATATTCACTCTTAATTCTGTGTTTGCTAAAGGGATGAAATTCATAATCACTAAGGATATCATTGTCTTTAAAGCTGTGGGTATCCCCGTCATATAATTCAAAATTATTCGTGCCAGCTTGTGCCTTTCTAACAAATACCAGGATGAAGACATGACTGTAATACAATGAATAAACAAAAATGTAAGAAACCACATTAAGAATATTTAAAATATCAAACATTATTAATTATTATCTCACCTCCATGTGAGAATTTTATATTCATTCCCAATCCACACAGCTTTACTATATAGTAACCTCTCGTACTAGTACTCAATGTCACATTTTCTGGACATATGTTGCTATGCAATACGCCACCTGCATGGAGCTCCGATAGTGCTTTGACAACATCCCTTAACAAAACAGTAAGAAATTATTAGGCAATTTCAAGAAGAGTATATAAAGAAAAAATGGTAGATTCCTTTGGCATACCTTATTACTTTTGTTTCCATAGGAACCTTATCAATAAGTCTGCTAACATGATCTGTCAAAGTACCGTCCATTTTCTCAAAAGCTATGTATTCATAATTTTTATCACTCTCAGCCATAAGTTGCCTAATTACATAACGAGAACAATGAAATTCTTTGTATACATGTTTGGTATCGAGAAACTTTTTTTCCATTTTTGGTACTTTTTTAACGAACACTTTATCGATCACTTCATCATTTACAAGATAACCATCAAGATTCAATATGTAGCCTTTATTCTCCACAAATTTGCCTAGAGGGTTCGCAAGACGGATTCTTTTACTCGAGTTAAATGTACGAGCAAGAATTCCTCCTCTTGGCACATTCACGAGAGCAAATTTCTCGCATAACTCCATTAATTTTTCAGCAGTGCAAGCATAAAAGACTAAGCACTTTAAACTAATATCAGATGGAAAAGATGCAACCATATTTGATTATCGTAAAAACCAAAGTTTATCGGTACTTTGAATATCCCAATTAGTTCTTTTAATCAATAAGGTATCCGGACCAACTACCGCATCATCTTCCCTAGTGAGATGGTTAATCTGATACACATCTCCATTTGCATTGATGTTTGGATCTTCGTTGCATAGAAACTTAATCTATTTGCCCAAAGGAAGAAGCTAATAATTAAGAGTCAAATCCTGAATGCAAGGCCGAATCTTCTGACGTAAGTCGACCCCCTGGTTTCGAGTTCATGAAAAAGAGTTCCTCTCCCTCTAGTAAATGATCCACATCATTTGCTAGATTTAGAAAGAAAGATATCAAAGGTGTTTCTCTCATTCACGAGCTTAATCAAATTATTTATGTTGGAAACTCACTTGGTTATGATGTTAGAGGTTGTAAAAGAACTCTAAATAAAATGATCAATGGAATCGGGATACACATGGTAGATAAATGAATATTTTGTCTATAAACAGTTGTGGAATGAGGAAAAGAAGAAAACTCTTGTGGATCAAAGATCTTTGCATTAAACACAATATGCATTTTCTTAGAGTCCAAGAATCAAAAATGACACGTTTTGAGCTTTTTAGGCTTAAAACTATGTGGGGTAATTTTGATTTTGATTATGTTTACAATATGGCTCGAGGTCGTTCTGGTGGTCTCATCTCTATGTGGGACCCTAATTTTTTCTTAAAGGAGTCCATTTGGTGCGATGATTCTTTCATTAATATCAAACGTAGTGGGAGATTGTTACATGGTGAATATTTATAGTCCTCAGGACCAGGTATAGTAATTTTGCTTTTGATTATGTTTGCAGTATGGCTCGGAGTCGTTATGGTGGTCTCATCTCTATGTGGGACCCTAATTTTTTCTCAAAGGAGTCCATTTGATGCGATGCTTCTTTCATTATCATCAAACGTAGTGGGAGATTGTTACATGGTGAATATTTATGGTCCTCAAGGCCAGGTTTCTAAGCTCGCCTTATGGAATAGACTTCAAGACTTCATGCATTATCATAATGGCTCCTACATTATGTTTGGAGACATGAATGTTGTCAGGAATGAGCAAGAAAGGGTTGGTTCTATTTTTAATAACATTGAAACTGATTATTTTAACTCTTTCATTGATGCTACAGGTTTGGTTAAACTCCCTATTGGAGGGCGTTGTTTTACTTGAATAAATAAAGCAGGTACTTAGTAAACTCGATCGTTTCCTTATTTTAGAAGATGTGATTGATTTGCTCCTGAACATTGGTATTACTGCTCTTGATAGGATATGGTCGGATCACAACCCTATCTTCCTTCATGTTGACAAAATTGATTTTGGTCCCTCTCCTTTCAAATTGTATAATTCATGGCTCTTAAGAGATGGTTTTGACGATCTTATTAAATCCGAATGGGATTCGCTCGACTCCAATAATTCCGAATTCCCTATCGAATGTCATGAAAAGTTATGTATTCTCAAAGCTAAGATTCGGCAATGGAACAACAACAAGACTATGGAGAGAAACAGAAAAGCTGCAGCTCTTAAGGAATTATCCTCCATTAAAAAGAATTCGATGAGGGCTCCGCCTTGCTTCTGACAATAAGAATCGGCCTTAATCTTTTAATGAGCTCGAATCATAGATAAGTTCGCTGTGATGGATCTCATCAAAAAGCTTCGAGTTAAATGGGATATTAGATGGGGATGAATAACACAATTTCTTTCATGGGTTAATCAATCTGTAAGACGAAAACCAGATGATCAATGGTATATGGTTGAAGGCAATGGATTACAGGACCCCACGTTTTGATCAAGATGCTTTTTCAATTTTATAAAGTCAAATTCCAAGCCCAAGACTCCCAGGTTTTGTTCCCTAATCTTCCTCATTCTCAAACCCTTAATAGCATAGATCAGGATTATCTTGAAAGACTGGTGACTCATGAGGAAATCAAGGAGGCCGTTTGGGATTGTGGTAGTAGTAAAGCTCCTAGTCCTGACAGATTTTCCTTTGCTTTTGGGAAAAAATATTGGGACATCATTAAGAAGGACCTGCACGATTTCATTAATTCCTTCGTCGTCTCATGTGATATGCCTTATGGAGCTAACCCCTCCTTCTTCACCCGCATTCCTAAAGTTAACAATCCTACTCTCATCACTGATTTTTGTCCTATATCGCTCATTGGCATCCACTACAAGATCATTGCTAAGATTCTAGCAAACAGGTTATCTAAAGTGATTGATAAGATTGTTAGTAAAGAGCAATCAACATTTATAGTTGGACGTCAAATTCTTGACGACCCTATCATTCTCAGTGAAATCATAGAATAGCACAAAAAAAGAAAAAAACAGCTTCTCATTTTTATAGTGGATTTTGAGAATGCTTATGACTCTATTAGCTGGAATTACTTAGATCATATTCTCCATAGTCTCGGATTTGGACTTAAATGGCGTTCTTGGATCAAAACCTGCCTTTCATCTTTAAGAGCCTCTATTCTTGTCAATGGTAGCCCTACGTTCGAATTCTCTATCAATCATGGCCTTAGACAAGGAGATCCCCTATCTCTTTTTCTTTTCATTCTTGTCATGAAAGGTCTTCATAATGTCTTCGCTGATGTTGTGGGTATCAGTGGTATTAATATTAATAACTCATCTATCAATGTTTCCTATCTTTTTTTCAGATGATGTGATAATTACTACTGGCTGGAACGCTAGAGATCTGGAAAACATCAATCGTGTTCTCCATGTTTTCTATCTTGCTTCGGGGCTCAAGATTAACATCCACAAATCTAATATCTACGATATTGGGGTTAACGAGGATGAGGTTTATAATATGGCTAGTAACACGAGATGTATTGCAGGTAATATCCCTTTTAATTATCTTAGTCTTCCTATTGGCTCCAACATGAAATCCATTGCCAGCTGGAAGATGTTAATTGATCGTTTTCACTCGAGACTCTCAACTTGGAAAGCCAGTCTCTTTTCTAAAGGGGTTCATCTGACCCTTATCAAGTCAGTGTTAGGAAGTCTCGGCATCTATTATCTCTCAATTTTTAGAGCCTCTAAATCGGTTCTCAATGATTTTTGAAAAGAATTCGGTCTAACTTCGATAATCAAGATGGCAAGAAAATGGCATGGGTCAAGTGGTCTATTATCTTAAATTCTTATGATAATGGAGGTTTAAACATTGGTAGTCTTAAAGCTTTTAACCTTTCGCTTCTCTAAAAATGGCATTGGAGGTTGTTTACTTCTCTAAATGATCTATGGGTTAAAGTCGTTAAAGCTTTTCATGGCCATGAAGGTGGTTTTGATAATAATGGCTACAGTTTCAAGGGTACATGGGCTAACATTGTTGGATCCTCAAACTTCCTTCACTCGAAAGGTATCATTTTGAATAATTCTTTTTGTTTTAATGCTGGTTGTGGAACTCGTATTCGTTTTTGGAAAGATATATGGGTTGGCAAGGCCCCTCTCTTTATCAGGTACA
>BQNB010051051.1:37500-41199 GCA_026074375.1 Tanacetum coccineum
TAAGATAAATAAATATATTTTAAATTGTTAAAAGATAATTATATATAGTTAGTTTTCTAATTAGATCAAAACTCCTAACACTATATATAACATGTATGAGTGTATTATACCTTTAAAACACTTGTATAAATGTAATAATCCACAATAGCAATCCATCGGCAAAGAAATTCCAAGCAGATAAATCAGCAACAAGGGGAGTGCAAAAAGAATTGTCATCCAAGTAAGATTGCATCCTTAAAAAACCTTTCCCAAGAAAAATCCAATGGGAAAAACCCTATGAAAGGAATAAAGGGAACAACTCCTTCTTAGAACTCCCCAAAACTCCATCACAATTACATAGTAGCAGACTTGGTGCATAAAATGTACAACACCTCCATTAAACATGACATATATGAGGGACATTTTAATGAGATTGCACCCTAAGACAAATAAGTTATATCAACAATTAAATAGGCTAACCCAAACACCCCTAAGTCTACACCCAAGAACCCCTAAGAACCCCTAAGTCTCCTGTACCACTTAAATAGCGCCGAATACATATAAGCTAAACCCTGCACCCCTTGCATCCTAAGACAAATAAGCTATTTCAACAATTAAATAAGCTAAACCAAACACCCCAAAGTCTGCACTCATGAACCTCTAAGTCTGCACCCCTTAAATAAGCTACACCAAAAACCCCTAAGTCTGTAAATAAGCTAAACCAAGAACCACTAAGAACCCCTAAGTCTCCACCCCTTAATTAAGCTACACCAAGAACCCCTAAGTCTGCAAATAAGCTAAACCCTCAAAATAAGCTAAACCCTCAAAATAAGCTAAACCAAAAACCCTGCAAATATACTAAACCAAGAACTGTAACACCCCCAAATTGGGTCGCAGCGGAATAAAGGTCCGGGGCGTGTTACTTCATGATCAATAGCACAAGATATATAAGAACGACACAAAAAGTCATTTAAAATGATACATTGGATTTAATTGAAGGACTTAATACAAAAGCATATAGCTTTACTTGTTCATTGTTAGAAATATTACAAATCGTTGACAATGCATTTCCCAAAATATATGAGCACCTAAATCTTATTAGCGTGCAATCCAAAATGTAACCCAATTCATCCCCTGGCAATCCCATGCCTATTGATCTCCTGAAAACATTGCTTAAAAATGTCAACAATAATGTTGGTGAATTCATAGGTTTGATAAATCATAATATGCAGGACCGCAAGACTTTCCCGTGATAATGCAACACATGCATACATCACAAAACTAGATTACATTTATACTAAGCTCATGACACTTGAACTCGACAGTTTTTGTTCCATAATATTTGCTACTCAGGCCCGCAAATGATGTTTTAAAACCCGAAACATCCCTGATTTCGACATGCTATAAACATCGTACACTTCTCGGTGATAGCTAGACACCCTAACGGGAGGTCGTTTCCCAAATAGATCAATTAAATAACATTCGCGCTCACATAAGGTAATTTTTCCAAATACCATCTATGTAATGACAGTTCATGATAATGGGTTAACTGGTTATCGCTACTTAGGCAAAACATGTAATCCTACTTTCAGTCCTTTAATAATAAAACAAAGCCTGTTCCAGCCCCATAGTTATAAATCCATTGAAATCATAAAATGGTTGGGGCTATGAACCTCACCTTAAGTTACTGATAATCCAAATATCGCATATAAAGCGTCACGTAAAAGATCGAAATGCAACCTAAAATTATCATTGGTCGTTAAGTACTAAATCCATTAAGTACTCCTACCATGCATAATTCTAATAAGCTAATCACCATCTAAATGTTAGTGAAAACATGTTTATAAAATTTAAATTATATAAACATACTTTTGATAAAATCGTCATAACCTTTCACGTTTCTAATCCTTTTCTTTTGCGTTCTTATTGCCCCATCTTTTCGTATTCAGAGAGTTTATCAAAATTTCGGACAATTCCATATTTTGTACCCCCTGGTGAACAGTAACTTTTACTGGTTCACTATCAGACAAAGTTTTTATATATTTAACTCGTATTTGGTTGTCGTA
Organism: Tanacetum coccineum; assembly: GCA_026074375.1. NCBI lineage: Eukaryota > Viridiplantae > Streptophyta > Magnoliopsida > Asterales > Asteraceae > Tanacetum > Tanacetum coccineum. Next base: position 39,546 of record BQNB010051051.1, read on the forward strand.
AACCCCGTAAATGTCGTATTTTATTCGTTATAGCTCCGTTTTTAGTGATTCTTTCGAGAACGTTCTCGTTTTTGAAAGTTCTATAATTTTATGAGGTTTACAAAAATATAAGTTTCTGTCATGAATAGTAACTTTTATAAAAATAATTTTATAAAAGTATTAATTGTCGTAAACTTGCGAAATTCATAACTCGTTCGTTATTAATTGAAAAATTACGATTCTTATCATTTTGGAATCCCAAAATAGTAATTAATTGTTAAAAAATATCAACACTTGCTGTTTATAATTTTTATAAAAAATGTTTTTATAAAAATTCATTTACGACTCCGTTTATTAACGTATAACTCGTTTTTAACGTAACTTTTTCGTTATTAATCCGTTTAACAAGTTTCTTACCTTTTCGGAATCTTCGTGAAATGTATTATCGTATAAAAACATAAAATAAATATGTTTAATACACGAATTTGGACAGAAGGTGGGTGTGATTCTCTTAAGTACATTTTTAAATCTTTGTTTTCATACTCTTCTATTTTGTAATCCACCATATGTCTTATTTTTCATATATATTATATATCATTTATATATTAGAGTCCATTTGTCCATAATAGTCCTCATATGTCCAAGTTACCAATATTAACAAACCCATTATCACACTTTAAAACCATAACTTTACTTAAGGAACCCTAATTTACTAGTTTTGTCCATAATCATTTTTATACGTAACCCAAGTGTGTACAAGTGTATTTCTTCCAAGATAACTTTATTTTAGTGTTCTAATAACATGATTAAAAGTCCATAATTAATATTAATAAGTCATTTGCCTTTCTTTTACTTGTAATATATTATGAAGTCATAAAAACCCTAATTAATCCATGATCATGTTTACATTAAAACAACATGATGCAATAATTTATCACCACTTTTAACATGATATATGTAATAACACAACATATATAAAAGTGTATAAAATGATAATTTCAAGTATAAACTCCATTTTCATGATAAAATCCTAAATGGTGATTTAAGCTAAAATAGAATAAACAAATGCATGAAAATGAATATTGTAAGAACATAAAGGGTTCTAGTAGACCTTATGATGTGTGAAGATGATGATAAACAAATGATAAACCCTTGTTTAGCCCTAGAATCCAAGCTTGCACTTAAGAAAACCCTTGTTTTCTTAATAAAAACCCTAGCTTCCTTTTTTTGATTATTACTTGTAAATGGTGATCCAATGGTTGGAAACACCTTAGAATGTCTTATAATGGATGTGTATAGAAGGGTATAGGTTGAATAAAATTTTGTATGGGTTTGTGTGGGAGTTGGCTTTGAGCCGTGGCCTATTGTGAGCAAAAGGGAGTATTGGTTTGATTTCTAGTTAAGTGTTTAAGCATGAATGTGTTATCTCTCTTATGTAATGCATGTATATATGGAAGTCTTGGTCAAAAAGGTAAGTATAGAAGTCCAAGAGCAAGATGAGGGTTTCAAGGGTTCATGATTTCTTGTCTTGAGTCAAAGTAACAAGGTATGGCTAGGTATTAATGAGCAAGTGAAGTACATTGACCAAATGGAAGAGTTTTCTTATATTTCTTGTATATATTGCAAAAATTTTGGCATACATATGATATATATGATATATTTTGTAACTTTTATG
>BQNB010051052.1:0-41198 GCA_026074375.1 Tanacetum coccineum
CTACAAAGTCGGCAGGGAATTAGAACTTTCCTACTTTTACGTCCATTCCGGAAGAGTCATACAAGTAGGAGTGAGCTCCGGAAGTTTAAGAGTCATACAAGTAGGAGTGAGCTCCGGAAGAGAAAGCTTTTTCCACACGGATAATGGCATGAGATTTATGCTAGCGCCAAGATCGGCTAAGGATAAGCACTCATCCATTCCGGGAAAATCACACGGTATGAGAAATTTGTCGGGGTCTCTAAGTTTTTCTTCTAGCCATTTCACTTAATTTTTCTTTGTTTCCAATTAAGGCTTTAAGAGTCGAGGCAAATTTTGGCATGAGAATCAAAGCATCCGTGAGGCTAATTTCGAAACTCAAATCTTTAAAGATTTCATAGAATTTCTCAATTTGATCGTTAGCTTTTTCACGGCGCCTTTCATCATTACGTCTTGAAGGATACGGAATTGACGATTTTGGGTTAGGCATCGGAGCACTAACGGGAATTACAACGGGCTCAGAATTTGGTACATGAGGTTGAATTTGGAAAACCAGAGGTTGGACGTCTTTGGTGCTTCCGTTATTAATAGGAGGCACCGTATCCTTTGTCACCTCGGTTTCACGTTCCACTACTTTAGGAGGAGAAGAAGTAGTAGTAGGAATCGTGGGTCGTTGATAAGAAACGTCACTTCGGGTAGTGATTGCTTTCAAATCACTTTTCGGGTTAGCAACGGTGTTGCTTGGAAGAGAACCCGAGCCCGAAGTAGAGGCGGTCATGGAATTCATGAACTTGGTAAGCAAATCGGTTATATTGGTCATTCGATTTTGCATGTTTTGGGTTTGGTTTTGCATATTTCTCATAACCGTATCATTAGCTTTGATGTAGTTCTGAAAATCATCCTTCAACACACCTTGTGTTTGCGGAGCTGGAGCTTGGTAAGGCGGAGCTTGGTGAACCGGGGGTTGATTAATCGGAGGTCGATAAATTTGGCCTTGGTTGTAGTTATTTCCTCGGTTTTGGTTGTAACGGTTTTGGTTATTTCCTTGGTTTTGTTGAACGGGAGGAAAACCGAGAGGTCAAATTTGATTAGCAATTGAGGCTCGGTAACCGGTGTTTCCTTGATTGAAATTAGATGCTGCAGCTTGGGAAACAAATTCTTGAATATTGTTACGATAAACGTTGCCATCGGTGGCGGGACAATTTCGGTAAGAATGAGCACCACCACAAGTAACACAACTTTCCTCGACCGCTTTGATGGGAGTGGGAGCTTGGGTTTGGTTTTGCATATTTCTCATAACCACATCATTAGCTTTGATGTAGTTCTGAAAATCATCCTTCGACACACCTTGTGTTTGCGGAGCTGGAGCTTGGTGAGGCGGAGCTTGAACTCACTTTTGCAACAACCGATTTGTTACGTGAATTACGAACTTTGGATTTACTTTCAATGATTATTAGGCAATCACGAGGCATTTTATCCAAAAAGTTACCACCCGCGGTGGAATTCAACGAATCTTGATCATTAGAGTTCAAAGCATTATCGAGTTGATGTGACTCTGAAAATCCATGATGTGGGCATGCCCGAAGAAGATCATTAAATTGGTCCCATGCCTCATAAAACGTCTCATCAAATCTTTTTAGAAATCTCGTGATTTCATTTCGAAGATTTGTTGTCTTGGAGGGAGGGAAAAATTTGTTGATGAATTTTGAGACAAGATCATCCCATGTTAAAATCGATCGAGGGGGTTCTTTTTCAAGCCAAATTCGGGCGGCACCCTCGAGAGAAAATGGGAAAAGCATAAGATTTACCGACGTACTCAAGACGTTCGGGAACTTCATTGTAGAAGTGATCTTGTTGAAATAACGGATGTGAGCATGAGGGTCTTCTTTGTCATATCCGAAGAATTGTTTGTTTTGAACAAGGGTAAGCAAACCGTGCTTAAGCTCAAAGTTGTCCGCGGTGATTTCGGGCACAACGATGGCCATCCTCGTAACCCACGGTGGGGCTTAGAGCAATTGGAGCCATAAGTACGAGTAACAGCCATCGTAACACGGGAGGAGCTGATCGTCAATTGGTTGACACAAAATCAGGTTGACTTGTTTGTTGTGACGGATAAATTATGAGATTGAAACGAGTGCGCATGCACTAAAATGTAAAAAGAAAATTTACACTAATTTTTTTTTGTTTTTTTTTTTTAAATTTTTTTGATTTTTTTTTTGGTTTTTTAACAATGTATTTACAATAAATTTTAAATACGGAAAATGAGATAAGACACTTAAACCTAATAATCAACTCGCTTCTCGGTAAGTCTCTCAAAGAAAAACACACAAAGGAGTTTGTTTAACTTAAGAGTGACCTAACCTCGCAAGGGACACAAAAGGTAAGTTGTTCATCTTGGTCGGGAACTTATTGATGGTAATACTTTCAATTGAAAGTATTATTTGTTGGTGTTCTTTTACCAACTTGGTGAAATTTTTTTTTTTTTTTTGGACAATGTTTTTAAATTTTTGATTTTTGTTTTTTTTTTATATTATATATACTAATAAAAGAAAAGAAAAATCTTTTTGTTTTTTTATGAAAATAAACAAAATAACTTCTTTCGAAAGGATCTTCAAACACAAATTTTCAAACGGCTTCAACAATCAGATACGCCCCTCCCCGGCAGCGGCGCCAAAAACTGATCAAGATTAACTGTACCCTTTTTAAGATATATAATATATAAATAAAAAATACTTATATAATATATATAAATAGGAAGGTAAGAATCAAAAAATCACAATTATAGTCATCCAGGAGTACGATTCCCAGGGGGGGGGGGGGGGGGGTCGTTTCCCCGATGAGGAATGCAATGGAAAGTCAAAAGTCATTTTGAGAATCGATGCTTGAATGGGACAAATTTGAATGGGATTCTAATTCTACGAGAAAATTAAGGCAATTTAAACTAAAAACAATTAAGGGCACTAAAATTAAACTAAAAACGCAAAACGAGAATCCTAAAAACGCGCTAAATTATCAACTATATCAAAATTAAGCCCTAAAAATGCAAACTTAGTTTCTAAACCTCTAAAATGACAAAAGAAAATTTTCTAAAAAAGATTTATATTTTTTTGGCTTTTTAATAATTTTTTATGAATTAAAAACTAATTTAATCTATTTAAAATCCTAGAAAATAGCAAATTAATACCTAAAAATTCTAAAAAATGATATCTTATTTACTTAGAAAAGTCTAAAATATGATAAAAACTTAGCAAACTATATTTAACTACTTTTTATAATAAAAATCTATTTTCTAAAATTAATTTTAAAAGCTAAAAATCAAAATAAAAATCTAAAAGTGGTAAAAATGATTTTAATGCTTGTAAACCTAAAAGTATTTATTCTAAATCTAAAAACTATTTTTTTGTAATTTTCTGAAAACTTTTTCTATTTTTTTATGACTTTTTAAAATTTTAACTTTCGAAAAATAATTAAAAATAACAAATAAGAATGAAAAATTCTAAAAAAAAGGAAAAGTCCCTAAATGATGCACAAGATTCTAAGAATAAATAAGCCTGGTGATACCAGCTTATCAAATAAGCCCGTAATCAGCTTAAACAAGCTAACGGTTTTTTTATTAAAAGATAAGGGCTCAAAAAGGTGCTATAATTGAGAATTTTTGCAATCTATATCGGATATGCTATTGTAAGCACAAGGATGAGTATGGAGTGAAAGCATTGGGTTGAGGGTGTTTGAGGTCCCGAGTTCGACCTTGCTCACTTGGGATTTCCACCTTCCCAATGCGTTTTTAAATGCCGTTTTTTTTTACAACTTTTTTAGAAGACTAAAAATATAAGCACTTTGAAGAAGGCAATTATTTTTATAAATCACAAATAAGCACAACAATATGCTCTAAAGGGTGACAGTTTGAATAAGCACAACAATAAGCTCTAAAGGGTGACAATTTGCTTAAAAGCTTAAAACTTAAAAGAGCTAAACAGTTAAGCCCACTTAGGACTCAATAAGCATTAACAATCAAATAAGCTGAACAAAAGACCTAGACTAGACTTAATAAGCACAATGTACTATAAATAAGCAACCCAAATAAGCTGACAAGCTGAAAAAGAAACACAGCAGTACTAACTTTGAGTTAGTACTGCTAGGCTTAATACTTTTAGCACAAATATCAACCAATAAGCACAAATTAGCTAAAAACAGCTGATAAGCTATCCCTATTAAGCACTAAGGAACTAGAACAAGCAAAGAAAATAAGCCAGAACTAAGCTAAATAGACAGATGCAATAAAAGCTTTAAACACTTAAAATTTTAAGATGAAAAGCAAATAAGTTCAAATAAGCTCTACTCTAAAGGAAACAAGCTGAATTGGGCTAAAATTAAACTAATAAGCAATATTAAACCTAAATGAGCTAGGAAATTAAGCAGAAAAGCACAAATAAGTCAAATAACATTTAAACCAAAAATTGGAAGACAAACAACAAACGATCACTTTTGAGCTTAAAAATAAGCTCAAAGGTGGATCCTTATAGCTAAACGGCTTATACACCTAAAAAGCTTAAACAATAAGCTATAATTATCAGCAATCAAAAGAGAGTTTTAAACAAAGATAAGCCCTTAAAAAGCTTAATGAGAAAGTAGTTTGTTCATTTTCTTAATACTTAGAAAAATTTTCAAATCTTTGCAAACACACAACTTTTGAGCTTAAAAATAAGTCCTCAAACAGATCCTTATGAACTTTTAACCGCAAAACAGATTGAGTTTAGACATCATAGAACTCATAACAACAATCAAAAAGCATTTTGAAACACTGAATAAGCCACAATGATCAAAAGAAAAAGCTAAAATTTTCAAATCTCAACACTTAACAACCTTTTGACAGCACTCAATGAAATCAAATGCACAATGCAAGACACTTAGCCTACTTGTATAAAACACTTAAACATGCATATCAAACACAAAAATAAGCTGCTAAACTAGACTTAAGCAAATAAGCTACATAAACAGCTTATAACATCTCAGAATAAAAACACATGAAGAAATATCTTAAAAAATGAGTTTTAGACTTTGAAAACTTTTTAAAACAGCTTAATACCTCTTAAATAGGCTTATTAAAGTTGGCTTAGTGACCCAAAAAAGTTTTTAAATCATTTTGACCTGTTTGACCCACTGTCCCAAACACCCCTTTAGGTTTTCTAAGTCAATTTTTAAGCTAGATTTTAAAGAAACAAGTATAGAATTTTAAACACAGATAACAAACAATAGAGATAAGACAATAATAAGCAGAAGGAACACAAAAATAAGCACATAAGATAAGCAAACAGAAATAAGCAATAAAAGGCTATTTAAGGCAGTTTCATATCAAAACACAAGCAACTAACATGTAAACAATAAGCAATTATAAATAAGCATTAACAAATATAAATAAGAAGCAATAAGCAGTTATAAACAACTAATAAGCAAAAATAAGCAAGTGAATAGTAAAATAAACTAAAATTTTAAAAAGAGAAGACTTACAAGCCCCTTGCACAAACAGGGAAAAAAAAGGCTCTTGGAGAGCTTATCTAACAAGCTCTAGCTTTTTTGCACAAGCTAGTGGGGTCCATGAGCACTTCCATTGTTTGCTTATCTTCCATAAAAGCTGAGGTGATTTTAGGAGTGGAATTCTTTTTGTGTTTTGTAAATTTTCTTAACTGGTTATATATCTAAGATATTTTTTTATGAAAACAGGTTATAAAAGAGCTTATATAAGAGATTTTAGTGGCTTTTGAAACATAAGTTGACCTTTAGAACAATAAGAACTTAAGACAGATTTTTAGAACCAAAACTATATTTCATTAATCTCAAAAAACATTACAATGAAAAGTAAATTACATTAAAACTAAAATGAGCTGAAATAAAAACTAACTAGGTAAAAGACTAAGTGCCAAATGGCTTACACATGAACCATATTTATACTAAACGTATAAAGGTTCTAGGACCTGTGCTTCTTTGTTGAGTGAGAACCAGGGTGTGTTTGTTGTGTGAGAGAGTCCAAAAGTTATCTTAGCAATCCATTTTGTGTAGAGGGGATTGCCAGCATGTGAGGTGGTCCCGGTGTGAGGTGGGATGAGAGAGATCGACAAAGGGAAGAAGAAAGGGGAACAATGTTAGGGGGATTGGCGGGTAGTGAGGATGATAAACAGTACTTTGAGTTGCAGGGTAAGTGTTTAGGGACTTGGCAAGAACAGTCCCTCAAATAGTATGAGTTGATTGCACACATGGTCCTTGTATTTGCAAATTTGGTCCCTGAGGTTTATAATTGGTTTGCATCGTTAGTCCTTAAAGGGCTAACTGGGGTTTATAAAGGGGTGGTGTTGGGCTTATTGTTGGGCCGGTAGGGAAATAAGGGTATTGGGCTTTTATTAAAGGCTTATGCTTTATAAGTGTATAAGTGGGCTTTCCCAAGCCCACTAGGTGGGTACGGGTGGGCCCACTTATGGCAGTTTACGTTTTCGGGTTCGGTTTTCGATGTACTTTCCAAATCCACTTCCCGGGGTTGACTTTGACTTTTTTTTTACTTGGCTTTAATTTTGGCTTCTCTTTCAAGCTCTTTCCGTTCTCGTGCTCGGTTTTATCATTTTGGCTTCGATTTTTGTCTTTTTCTTGAATATCCATTATCTGCATAATACAAATGTAAAATATACAAATACAATGTATTTTTGGTACGTTTTTAGTCATTTAAGTCCGATTTTAGTAGTCAAAGGTATGTGTATTAAACACACACCAATCTGAAAAAGCGGTTAGTTCAAAACCCAAATCCTTTGGATACCAGAGTCCCATGTGAATGGTCTTCTTTAATGCCAAAAGATCCTTTTAACCTCTTTAAGGTGTTTGTCAGTTGGTCTCGCTTGATAACGTACACAGTAACATACTGCTTGCACTAAGTCTATGTCAGATACATAAGTGACCCAATCATACTTCTGTAGATTATTTAATCTATGGATGTTCCTCTTAAATATGCATCGAGCTTAGGTGAGGTAGCCATTGGTGTACCAATGCTATCACATTCATCCATACCACGCTTTTTGAGGATATCTAAAGAATACTTAGACTAGTTTTTTAAGATACCTCGTGGGGTTTGGTAGATCTGAAGTCCTAAAAAGAATTTCATTTCCCCCATTAAGGACATCTTAAATCTACTGTGCATTAGTTTTTCAAACTTGTTAGAATATTTTTGATTTGTAGAAACAAAAATTATGTCATCAACGTAAATTTGCACAAGTATAATATCCTCCCCGTATCTTATCATAAACAGAGTAGGGTCTATGGTACCTTTAGAGAAACCTTTGGATATCAGGAATGTCGAAATTTCATCATACCAGGCTCTTGGAGCTTACTTTAATCTATAAAGTACCTTCCTAAGGCGGTAGACTTTTTCTGAATGATCAGGATCAACGAAACCGTCTGACTGATTTACATATACTTCTTCCTTTAGTGGACCATTAAGAAAAGCCTTTTTCATGTCCATGATATGTGTTTAATCACATATCACTTTGCTTTATAAAAACGAGCTTAAATGACCAAAAACAGATAGAAAATACATTGTATATGTTTGTTTTGTTAATTGTCTTGTGCATGTAACGGATATTCACAAAAAGACAAAACTAAAGCCAAAAATGACAAAACTGAGCACAGGATTGGAAGAGCGTGAGAAAACAAAGCCAAGGACGTAATTATCTCTAAGGGCCAATTCAAACCTAGTTATTAGGTCGGGCTCGATTTGCTAAGCCATGAAAATGTTTATATAAGCATAATAGTCTAAACCGGTCCAAGCCCAATTGATATAAGCCCAAACCAATTACTGGATCCAAGTCAGTATGTTAAAAATGCACCCAAAAGTTACTGTTCACTCTTCTTCTTCAATTTTACAACTAGTACGAGTAACAAGGTAAAATCCACCATTCCTTACACGAATCTCTTCTAGAAGACCTACGTGGCTACATGTTACATCATACCTTGACACCTTGGAAATCCTAAGGAATCCCTTTGGCTGAGAGGACGTATAGAAGATCTAAGGGTGCTAAATGGACGACTTAGAGTTTGTTATGAATCAAGGGTCGTGATTGGAAGCTTAAGGACGCTCCTCTTCTTCTGGATCCTTCTCTCATCTGCTATAAATAGTGGAAGAATTCACACAGTTATCATCTAGTTTTTAGTGTAGTTTTTAGCTTAAATTTTATGCTTATTGTATTTTGCTTATTGTAACTTCATTTTAATAGCTTGTAAACCTTTTATAATCAATAAAAGTTCAGTTTCCTTTTAAATTTTGTGTTGAATCATTGTTTTACTTTTATGAAAATTTCATTTAAAATGTGTTTGGATATTACTAAATAAGCTCTAATTACCTTATAAGCTAAGCTTAACTGAATAAGCTTTGTCACTTAAATCACCTTAAAAGTCATTAAAAGCTTAATATGGATGATAAGCCAATAAGGGAAGGGCTTATAGGACTTTACCAGCTTATGTAAATAAGCTGGAGCTTGTAGATTGAGCTCTTAGAGAAATTTTAAGTTTTTGTTTAGAGCAAAGGACAAGGTATGATCACTTTTACCTTTTTAGCTTAATTTCCTTTGTTGCTTATTAAACTACTTATTCTGTCTTTATTATTGTTTAAATATGCTTATTTATTCTTATAATAGCTTAATATGTCTAGTTCATAGCTTAGAATTAGTTTGATTTAAGTTTTATGTGATCTGTCCATTTTAGATTCAAAACTGCTCATTTAGAAGTTAATGTAGCTTATTAGTTTAGCTTATTATCCAGTGCTTATTTATCTAAGGTTTTTGCTTATTTGTACTTATTATTGATAAAACTTAATCTGTTTTCATCATTTGAGGCTTATTGAGGTCTGTTTTAGCTTAAAATTAGATTTTCAAGTTTTAAAGGGGTGTTTGGGTTAAGCAGTATTAACATGGTAAAATTAAGTGTAGTCTGATTTTGGTTATCATATTATTTTTCCAAAGCTCTTAATATGTCTTAAACAAGTTTTCATAAGCTTAGAATAGGTATTGTTAAGTTTGGTAGTTTGATTTGTCATAATTCAAGTCTGCTAAGTCCAAAAGTTTTTCAAACTACTTATTTGATGAATTCCTTAAAAGTCTACTTGAGGTGTGGTTTTTGTGCTAAAAAATGGTTTCACTAGCATCATTATACATCTATTTTGAGTCAGTAGTTGTTGGGAAAGCATTTTTAAACATTTTAGATTAAAATCAGTCAAGTAGTGTTAGTTTTTAAAAGTTTGGAATTGCAGATCATTAGTGGTTAATTCCTAGCTTAACTTAGATTAATTTTTGTTGAATTTAGCGTATTGTAGTAAGTTTTAAATCTGTTTCAAGTTTTTAGTTTGTCAAAATCATTTTTGAATCTTAAAATTTAGCTGCAAATAGTCTTTTCAACTCAAAAAGTCCAAAAACAAAATAGTGTAAACTGTCCTTTTCAATTTTCTTTTTTAGCTTATTTCCTTAACTATTTTGCTAAATTCTTGCTTAATAGTGTTATTAGAGTCTAGTCTTTAATCTGTTTTCAGTTTTTAGCTTAATCTCAGTGCTTATTAGTTCTAATACTTAGCTTAAAATAGTGGTAAAAGTCCTCTAAATTCCTTTTTGAGTCAACTGTCTTAGTCCTTTTGGGTGTCCTCTGGCATATTGTGTTTGCTTATTTGTAGTCTTTAGTGCTTATTGAGTCTAGGTTTAGGTCTATTTTAAGCTTCTTGGTTTTCTTATTTGCTTATTGTGTCCTAAAACTTCAAACAGTTTTAACATAATGACTAGAACCAAATTGGTTCTAGCCAACTGTCATTTTTGATTAATCTAGCTTTTAAATAAGTTCTGGCCTTAAGCCTTTTATTAAATTTGCTTATTTTTCCTTAAACTTTAGCTTTTGCCAAAAAAAGAAAAATAAAAAAAATGTTTTACAAAAAGGGACAGTCACAGGACTCGAACCTGTGACCTCCCCTTCAACACACACACGCTCTAACCAACTGCCCTAGGGTCTTTTTCAATTATGTGATAGTTTTTTTATGCTTTATACTTGTTTAGGTTTTAGGTTATTTAGCTTAATGAATTTTAACAGCTTATTGGTAATAGTTTTTTGATCTGTTTCTCTTTGTAAACCTTAGAAATATAGTCTAGTATTTTTAGAAATTTTCTCAAAAATTTAGGATTAAGTTTAATATTTTTAGTTTAATTTTTAGTCTCGGTTAGTTATAAAAATTGTTTTAATTAGTTTAAAAAATAATTTCTGTTATTTATAATTAGTTTTATGCATTTTAGTTTAAAAAATTTGCATTTTGAGTTTTAAAAGTTTTATTTTGTCATTTATGGTTAATTAGTTACTTTTAGTTATTACTTAGTTATTAATTATTTTAAATGTTTTTAGAATTTTAAATTGCCTTTATTCCTAGATTAGCGTGCCTTTATTTGCTTTCACTTTGCGTTATTAGATTTAGAAACCAAAATATCGAACATTCAAGCACCCGATCACGAACTGAAACAAGATTTTAAATATTCACGCTTCGTTGGGCAAACGACTCAGGAACGATTTGAACTTTATCCTTTTCTAAGGGTAATTTTCTCATCAATAATTTTCGGAAATATATTTTATTTGTGATTAGCTTTTTACTCTTCCCCAAGAGTAATTTGCCTTTTTACTTATAATATTTATATACTAGAATACGTGTAATCAGTCCATCTGGTAGATAGTAAATGATTTGTGTGCAGCGTAGGCAACAAAAATCCGAACAGCTTTTAATCGAGCGGCTGGTGCAAAAGATTCTTCAAAATCTATACCCTTTTCTTGATGATATCCCTTAGCTACAAGTCGTGCTTTATTGCGAATAATAGTATTTTTTGAATTTTTCTTGTTCTTCCATAACCACTTTAGATCAATGACTGTCTTTCTAAAAGGTTTGTCAACAAGTTTCAAGACTTTAAGTCTATCGAATTGATGAAGCTCTTCCTGCATTGCTTCAATTCATGCGTGATCGGCCATTGCTTCCTTGATGTTTTTTAGTTCAGCTTTACTCACAATGAGAGCAAACATGCACATCTCAGGATCTATAGCAAGTTGTTGTCTTGTCGGTACAGGCTTTGATGGATTTCCACGAACTTGTTCTAGAGGGTGATCTTTAGTTCAATGGTAGTCAGAATGGTATCTATGGTAAAATATTAAAGTATCAATATTGTGTGAGGAAGACTCAGCGACTTCTGTTCTCGATGGAGAAAAAGGATCGATACATTTGTATGCTTTAAACGGTGCATCTTCTGCTTGATCAGTGTTGTTTTCCTCAGCATTGACATCTATTGGTGGAATAATCAGTTCTAATGTAGGTTGAACATTCAATGTAGGTGGTGTGTCTTATTGTTGAAGATTATCAGAGAGAGCAGAAGACTTAGATACACTTTTGTTTCTTTCTTTGAAATATTCTTCATACATAGGACTGAATAGTAATTCCAGCTCTTGTAATGATGTATCTGTCTTATCTGCTGTAGGAACATCATTTGGAACTAGCGTTGAACTTAAAAGTTCATTATTGTGGTCTTGAATTCCAAGTTATGTACTGTTGTGAACAGAATTCTTTTGTCATTGGGCGTGTGACATGAAGTGTTATGTTCAAGTGCCATTTGTTGTTGAGGAGCGAGGTCTAAACTATTTTGGTCAAACATCATGTGTCATTGGGGTGCGAGGCCTGAAGTGTTGTCATCAGACATCATTTGTTTGATTTCATCAAAGCTGATGTGAATGGATTCAAAAATTAATCTAGTTTTATAGTTGTAGACTCTATATCCCTTTGAGTGTGTTGCATACCCGACAAAAATACATGGATCCCCCTTCTCTTTCATCTTGTCGATATTTTCACCATCTCTGACTAAGTAACAAATACAGCCAAAAATGTGAAGGTATTTGAGAGTAGGTTTCCTGTCATTGATGATGTGGTATGGTATCTTTTTGTGTCTTGGGATATTGAGAGATCTATTATTGGTGTAACATGCGGTTGCGATTGCTTCAGCCCAAAAGAAGAGTGGAAGTTTAGAAGCCGAAAGCATTGTTCGACCAGCATCAACCAGAGTACGGTTTCATCTTTCAACAACATCATTCTGTTCAGGTGTTCAAGAAATTGTCGTTTCGTGATGAATTCCTTCTTCTTTAAAGAAGGTTTGAAGTATCTTGTTTAAGAACTTTGTTCCTCTATCAGTTCGAACATTAATCACTTGAGCTTGAAGACCGCGTTGAATCTTTAAAAGTCGATAAGTACTTCTGGTATCTCGTCCTTATATCTCAAAAAATGAGTCCAAGTGTATCTTGAATAGTCATCAACAATTACCAGAATGTGTTTCTTTCCATTGATGCTTTCAACTCGCATCAGACCAGATAAATCCATATGAAGCAGATGTAACCTTCCTTTTAAACTTGGAACAATTTTTGTCTTGAAATTGCTTCTCATTGCTTTGCAAATTTCGCAAGATCAACACAGTTGATCCTTTACATACTTAAACTTTGGTAAGCCGTTCACAATGTCATTCTTAGAAAGCAAGTTAATGGTGTCGAAGTTAAGATGAGAAAGACGACTATGCCATAAACATTCTTGAGTTGGTGAAGCCTTTTCCATGAAGCATATTGGAGTTGGTGAAGATGATTTTTAAGAGCTATTGTGTAGATATCAGGTCCACGAGTACCCGTAAGTAGGTCGCTTCCCTGAAGATCTCAAACAAAGCATGTAGATTTTCTGAATGCAACTTCTAAATCCGCATCACAGAATTGACCAGCGGAGAATAAATTGTGATTAAGTTCTTTGACATAATAAACCCTTTTTATCGTGACATTTCCTTGAACCAAATCTTCTTAACCAAGAATCAGTGTAAAATGATCATTTTTGAACCGCACTGTACCCATAACTTTTTTAACAAAATTACATAACAACTTGAGGTTTCTCGTCATGTGCTTTGTGCATCCAGAGTCTACGATGAATAGGATGATTTGTATGATCTGCAAAAAAACATTTAGAAGACGATGGAGAGTTGGATAAATTGGATCCTATTTTTTTGAATGGTTCTGGGTTAGTAGAAGACCTAGATTTATCATCTAAAGGTGAGCTATCACTCGCTAACGCATTATCATTTTTGACCTTAGGTTTCCATATATATCCTGATGGACATTGTTTCTCTCTCCACCAAGTCCATGCCTTACTAGTTTTCTCATATAACATCCTAAAGTAACTACTAGATTTCTTGATAGTGGTTTCTGAAGCAACTGTTATCTTATGTGATGTTGTAACAGATTGTTGCGCATTTTTTGTGGGTTTTCTAGTACTAATGGGCACTAGGCTTCTTGGTTCTAGCTTTCACATCATTGATATACATAAAAACACAAACATCATGATTCAAATTAAACATATGTGAATCTAAGATCTGGACTCAACTAGGGTATAATAACAATGATCAAAACACAGTGGAATAATAATTAAACACAAGATCAAAGTTACTAATAAGGTTTTCTTTATTAAACATAATAAAGAAACTACTATTACTATTACACACGCTCTATGCGTTTTTCAGACTCTCATTGGAGAAGTCTGCTATGAATGGATACTTGTAACCTAGACGCCTACCCTCTTTATATAATAGAGGGAGGTTACAAACCCTAGCTTACTATCAAAGCTAACTAACTATTTAATAATGGGTCCTTATTATTTCAAAAGAAAACCCTAATACAATTAGGTAACTAATTAATTGACATTAATCTCACATTAATGTTTGATAATCACATTAATGTTTTGACTTATTTTATCTCTTCAAATTAATGTTGATTTCAATCAACGTTAATCTTGATCTTGGTTTCTTCTTTTAGCATATCATTGTTTCCTTTTGTTTTTTTTCTTCATTTCTGTTTATGGGTTTTGTAATCATCAAATCTGTAATTCCTAACAATCTTCCCCTATTTGATATTACAAAACAATTGCATGAAGAAACAATGGTAGAACATGTCATCACAATAAAAGTGCTCAACAGAATCTTCTTCCCCTTTTTTGTAATCATCTAATAGGGTCTTGTGCAACTCGTAAACGCTTCCCCTCAAGTGATGCATGTAGATGGTTAAGTATATCAACAATAAGCTTCCCCTTAAAAGTATACTCACCATCTCTTGAATCTTGAAACTCAGTTGCTAGATAAATCTTCCTTCAGTGCGAAAAAAGACATGCTTATTACATATCATGTAAAAAATGTCTTTGAATAATTCTTTTAGACAATATTAGCATGGCGATCACATACTATGGCCGATAGTCTCAGTGAGCTCCGTCGCATCAACGACCAGTATCCTAGATCCAATGTCAAGGGCTGAATCGTATCATACTCCGACCAAATATTTGTAAAGGAGCGTGTAATTTTCCACATCAAGAAATTTTAGCATAACAGACCTCAAAATGAACCATACACATCCTCATTGTTTAAGATCAAGGGCGACCAGTGGACCAAAAATTTGTATGTTTAAAAAAATTATTAGCGAGAGAGTCTAAAAACCTAGGAATCTACTTCTCTAGCTTACTTCCTAGATCAAGAGCCACGAGGCTCTGATACCAATTGTGGAGTTTGAATAACTCCTTAGATCGTTGTAAGCTCAGGTTGTTTAGACCTTATCTAGGATAATGATAACAATGAACATAAAGTATATGCATAGCGGAAATAGCATAAGAACATTGATATCATAACAAGGTTTTTCATTCATTATCTTTCACTATTAGCCCCAATTCTACATGATCTCAACGTAGTAGGTTATCTAACAACTACAAGTGATCAAAGATCCTTGAGGCTAAACCAACCAAACCATCTAGGCATTCACATGCCTAGACACACACACACACACACACCTTTTCTAGATGTCTACTTCTTGTACACACACTTAAACTACACGCCTGATATCTCTTTATATGATAGAGATATCTAGGTTTACAAAGGATAAGAACAAATAAGATTAGGAAACTATAAATCATCATTAAATACTATTTGACCTAATCTTTAATCAGCATTTATTGTTTGTTCTTTATCTTTGAATCTTTGACCATTTTCATATCTTTTAAGCATTCTTCTACACTTCCCATCTTTTTAGAATTCCTTAATGACGGATTTTTGATCCTTTGTGTTTCATTATTTTATTTATTTATCTCATAAAATTAGTGTAGGAACTCAAATTTGATAAGGTTTTGATCTCATGTTCAATCTTGTGTAAAGTCCCTTTGGGCTTTAGAGGATTGTCTTGAACTTCTGTCTTCAAAATAATAGATCTTTAAGTCTTCAAAGGACTATAAGTCGTTCAAGGCTCATTCAGATCCTGTTTATAAGGACCTAACATACATGTCTACAAAGTTACACATAACATCTTTAGATTTGAAGTTTAGACTTTAAACACTATCATTACACGCATTACAGGACTTTTGTTTTGTTAATACATAAATGTCTAAAAATGTTATTTTTATTTTTTGACCTCTCGACGTTTTGTAATAACAAATGTAAAACCGTTTACAGATAAAAATTAATGTTTATAAATTTATTAATCATAAAATTCATTTCTAAGATAAGTTGATCACTTAGGCTTTTTATGTACAAACAACTCATTAAGCATGATTGTGATCAAGTAAATATTTTTTCTTAACTCATTTTATAAAAGTATTTTTTACAAAGTAATTATATCAAAAAGTACTTTTCTAATTAAAAGAAAAGTTTTATTTAAATTTATAATTTGAATTCAAATTTTCCCCCAAATGGAAGTCTTTCATACAGATACAACCTTCCCCACAAAAAGGACAAAAACTGGAGTGGATTCTATTATGCGTCCCAAATAGGCACGGGATTGCCCCCTGATATGATCTGGGACCGCAGGGACCGTCCTACAGATGATCGTTGGAATTCGATTAGTATTTATATAATGCACTATTTCTGGCAGAAAAATACACCTCTTTGCATGATTTTTTCAGTCTTCTTTCTCTCTCTAAAAACCTTCTTTCTCTCACTAAATCTCTTGATCACTATACAGTGTTGATCTTGTTTTCAAGTGATCTAAATATCTTCTTCACATCTCTCCTCTGTAACAGTGCAGGAGAAAACTTTTTGTTCGCCAAGAAACGATTGTTATTAGGATCTCTCCTCTTGCCTTCTAAGTATCAAATCTCTATTGTAATTATCTTGTGTAATTGTGTGATTCGGATTGTGTGTAAATGTGATAGTTGATGCGTAATTTCTTTTAAATAAAACTACGTCAGGTTTTATATTTATAAAACCCTAACTACCTTAACTATTCCTACGCACTAAAGAGCAGTGTACCCTATCATGTATAGTGTCATGATTGGTAATTACGGGTGTCGACCTAAAGAACGGTTTGTGTCTCTAATCGTCTAATTGATTTCATTATTCTACCTAAGAAAGCAGGAAATAAAGCTTGATTTGAGTTGATCAATTTATTGTGGAGTTTCTTTGGTGGTAAGCCTAGCTTGTCGAAAAGGGAGTTGGTATAGTGGTGGACAACTAGAAAGGAATAACGCAATTAATTACTATGATCTCTTGTGCAATGTTTACCAGCAATCTAAATGCCACTTATCTTATGAGATACTTTTAATCCTAAACAGGTGGTCTCCTCATTAGCTTGCACTCTTAACAAAGTATTTAAATTAAGGGGATTTCTTTATCGTCAAAGTGACACTAATTGAATATTGATCTTTTCTATGGAGAATTGAAATAACGCTGAGGTGAGATTGGTCTCTTAACATAGATTCTAGCATCTTTAATTTAATACAAATATAGAGCACAAGGATCACTTAAATGCACGACATAGAATAATAAAGAAAGTGATAAACGACGGGATCATAAATTAATAATAAAAAAGATAATTAAATAATTAAAAGCCAAGAACAAATAATAAAGCACAAAATAATAACGTAACACAATAATTAAACGCATGATCTACTCAATTAAAATAATAATAGAATTAAATTAACCATAATAAATTGAAGTATTATCATAAATTGTGCATAATTAATGCTCTTGATCCCCTAGTTGAACGCCATGGAAAACCCCGAAGGGTTTGCCCTGTACCAACCAAGCAGCTAGGCTGCTCAAACTCCGAACTTCTCTTGTTTTTCGGCTGTACCCACAAATGAACAGGAATTGATATAAAGAATGAATAATTCATTCTTTATTTATAGTAAAATATTACTTTGATGTCTTGGCGAGTTTAGTCCCTGGACTAGGGATCAACTTGTACATATAATTGAAACTTCATACATTATGTGCAAATTTAGTCCCTGTGATTTTACGGTGTAACTAAATACACAGTTACGCCGTAACCTTCTTGACGCGTCTTTCCTTCTTTAAGAGATATTTTGGTTACGGCGTAATTAATAATCGCGTTGCGTCGTAACCCTTAGTCAATCATCGAAATCTTTTCCATAATAAACGATTACGACGTAAATCTTTATTTGACGGTTTACGCCAAACGCTTTGTCGCAGACGAATCTTCGTATTAAATAAATGATTGTCATCAAAGCATCTAAATCATTATAATAAATATGCGATTATGGCGTAACCTAGCGGGCCGTTACGCCGTAACATCTTCATAGCTTCCAATTCGGCATCATTAATTAATAAAAATATAGTACCCCTACTAAATAATATAGTAGTGGTACTATTCTTCACTTGGCCTGTAGGCTATATTCTGTAGAAATATAGTAGCCCTCCATAATATTTTAGTACCTCTACTATATAAATTAGTATTAGTACTAAATTTTCCCTTTTTCGCTATTTTCCTGTTTAAAGCCTTTAATTTTCCTGAATTCACAAAATAATTGAAATAAATATCGAATTCATATAAAAGTGATATAAAGCAAGGCAATAAATGCGGGAATTTGATATGAAAAAGTATTAAATATTTGATGTTATCAAAATACTCACCACTTGACTTCTCTTGCCTCATGTTGAACCTTTTAAATAATTCTTAAAAGATATCTCCCTAGTTATCCTGGAAGATATGAGTTAAAATTACCTATGCATAGAAAATTCTAATCGAGCCCTCAGAAAGGAAAAATGAATCACACTCATACTCTCACTAATCTATGTGTTTCATTTTTGGTGATCACTAAACTGCTTAATCATGGCGAGTATTCTATCATAAGTTTGGCTAGGATACTAAGGTATAACACCCCCATTTTTACATATAGCAGTAGAAGCTAATATGGGGTATTATTTCATAGTACAATAGTCATAATCATAGAAAACGAATCGGAAAGAGACGTTTTTAAAAGATAAGTTATCATTCATTTATTCATTAGAGTTTTTACAAAAAGTGAGGTCCAACATCTAAAAACTTAAAGTTTGAATGATAACTGTTTAGGACCATTCTTTCACAGTCCGTGGCCACTCGTGCCTTAAGTTGCTTAATTACCTGAGACAAAGCATGCTAATATCAACACAAAGGTGAGTGAAATTCAGTAAGTTAAAGTAGTTGATTCAAAGTTCAATAGTGGATACGTTGTTTTACTCTATTTTGTAATATTGCATGCATGTACCAATTATTATGGAAAACCATATTATTCGCCCTAGCTCATGAAACGAGCATATATGTTATCAATATCCACAAAATAATTGCCCCAACGGGTATCTTTGCCAAAACACCTGTAAAGTTATTCAAATGTGTGCTATTGGTTACCGACATTATAGGTACACCAACGGGGAGTCCAGTCCTAAATAGATCTATTCACAGCATTCGCGCTTACCCCGACGAGTAAATTAACAGTTTTCTTGGTAGTGGGGACTTATGGCAATAGTAGGGACTTAGGCAATAATGTATAGGATCGATACAGAAATTACTTGCATTATAGATTATAGCATGTATCCCTCGCGGGTTTATGAAAAAACATTTAAAATATTAAATGTGTGGGGGGGGGGGGGGGGACTTATGAACTCACCTTATTGTATGAGGGAAATCTGATTGATGGCAAAAGTATTTGAAATGAATGTAACGACTTCGTCACACAACCTGGGTAACATGTCAAGTCTTAGTTTGATATTTGGTTTATGTTTTTATGTCATAATGAAATATCACTTTGATTGGATTTTTTTTTAGAAAATATTGTTATCTGTTTCAGTCCATCAGTATTCAGAGGTCTTGTAGTAACGTTTGAGGGCAGGACACACTTTTAAATCGTAAATCCAGCAAACTCGTCAAAGCGGTATACCAAATGAAACCCTTACTGAAGCTCCCTGAAAACTAAGGTGATTCATTATAGTTTTTTAGTTTCTTAAATATGCTAGAATAATGTATATATATTTGTAGAATTAATATAAAAATATTAATTTTATAACGTTTGCAAATGTGGCTTTTATATACCTTGTTTTTAAACTTTTACAAGTTTTGTCCTTTATTATATAAAGTAGTATATAATTTAAACCTGTAACTTTGAAACTTTGAAAAATAGGTCCTTATAGTTATAACTTTAAGAAAATGACATTTTCAGACCCTTTAGTTATAAATTTCATAAAGTTACGATATATACCCCTATGCATGGAAAATTTTGCAAAACAAGTCCAAAAAGCCATGCAATGTTATTTTAAGATTCCAAATGATATTTGCAGGTTATAGCTTATTAGTATAAGCTAAAATAAGAAGTTTTAATGTAACAAAAGTTTAGAAAAAGGATCCGTTAGCTAGAAAATCAAAATGGGGTTTTTATCAAAAACACATGGGTTTGAGGATTCAAAGCTTCGAACAAGAGTTCATATATGATCTTAAGAGTATTATGAACATTATTGTACAGAATATAAGCTTATGGAACAAGATCTTAGGCTTACTTGAGCTAAAATGGGTCAAAATGAGGTTTTTGGGTTCGTACGCTTAGTAATGACTTCAAGGCTTCGTTTTTCTTGATTCTTGGCTTCTATTCTGAGCTTAGAGACTTCTCTTGATCTTCTATTGCTGCTATGGAAGAGTTAGAATTCCATTTGAGGGTATGAGATGAGATGTGTGGGATGAAATGAAAGGTGTATGGAGTTCGGTTATTATAGGCTCAAAACCCTTAGTTCTTAAGTTTTCTTGTTATCTAAGGGATTGATAAGTGTCTAGGCTAGTTAAGGTTACTAAGAGGGGCTAGTAGGATGTGTATTATAAGCTAGAACTAGCCATGAAGTGTTGGAAAGGTGTTTGGAGGCCACGGCTGAAATGGAAACAAGGAGGTGATCAAGCAACTTGTAAGGTACTTGTAAGCTACTTGGTTGCTTTCTTGGTGATTTCATAGAGGTGCTTGAGGTGTTTGGTTGCTTAAAAGTATGTCAAAATGAAAGAAAAGGGTGTCGGGGCTTAGGATTAAGGTTTAGGGCTTAGTTTTAGGTTTAGGGTTTAGTTTTTAGTTAAAAGTAAAAATAGGGTTTAGGGTTTTGTTTTATGATTTAGGGTTTTAAAACATGGATTAGGGTTAAGATTATGGATAGATTAGGGTTTAGGATTTATGAATTAAGTACTTGTACCTTGTGTTAAAGTGGTGTAAAGTTTAAACATTGTTTAGAAGCTTAAATAACCTAATTAGGTTTTTAGGTATTATTGACTTGTACATTGAGCTTAAATGAGTTGTACATTAACTTGGAGGGAAAATAAGATTCAAATATTGTGCATTGTACATTTGTACATATGTTTGAAGGTTTACACATTCATTTTATATGTATACATTACATATAATTAGGTTTTGATGTAAACGTTAACGTTTAATGCTTGTTTTGAAATAACATTTTGAAAAGTACATTAAATGGATAATGTACTTAGTAAAAATGATATTAGGATATAGACTTGACATATTAGGATGTTTATATGATATAAACATAGATATAGATGGCATTGATAGAGGTTGTGTGAGCTCGTTTACTTTAGAGATGCAAGTTACGTTGCATTATGAGATAAAGCAAAAAAATTCCCTGTAAGAATGTGATATATTTATAATAGATGGATATTATAGTGCATCTAATTTAATAGATGGATATTTACAGTGCATCTAATTTAATAGATGGATATTTACATTGATGAAAATTGCGGGTTGTTATATAAGCTTCACCATTAGAGTCTAGCTATAACTGTTCAAAAAGGCAAATGGGTTGACACAACACAAAGGCTTACTAGGTTTTGATCATTCAAACAATCTTTCACCCAAAGTACCACACTAACAAGGTGGCTGAATTACACATACATGGCCATAACAACGGAGTAGATATGTGTGATTCGATCTCATCCTCATTCGTGTTTAACAACAGGTTAGGACAAAGAATAATATAGGGTAGGATAAAGACATGGGATGGACATTTAATTGTTGTTAAATAAAAACACAAACAAATAGTTTCCTAAGTCCATAATCTCCCTGTTACTGGTCGCATTCAAATCCCATAAGGTAAAAACGAGGGTTGGTATGTGTTTAAATACACATACTTTTGACCATTAAAAAACGGACTTAAATGACCAAAAACGTACCAAAAATACATTGTATTTGTATGTTTTGCATTTGTATTGTGCAGGTAACGGATATCTAAGAAAAGGACAAAAACAAAGCCAAAACGACAAAACCAAGCACGAGAACGGAAAGAGCGTGATGAAAGAGTCAAAATCAAAGCAGAAAGTCAAAAAGTCAAAGTCAAAAAGTCAACCCCGACAAAGTCAAAGTCATAGCCGAAGCAGAAAAACAAAGAAATACTTAATGGGCCCACCCGTACCCATCTAATGGGTCGGGACAGCCCATTAAGTTATTATATGAAGACCAAAACAAAAAAAGGCCTAATTCCCTTATTTAACAAACGTGGCCCAAACAAAGCCCAAACCCCTTTTAACTGCAGTTAAGCCCAAAACACTTAACCCCTTAACGTTGTTAGTCCAAAGGACTGTGGGTGTAAACCCACTATACAACTTGAGGGGCTGTTCCTGCCAACTCCCCCAAACTTACACCACCACAAAGGACGATTCATTAAATACAACCATACAAGATAAAGGGCCAATTTTGCCAAATCCACAAACCCTTACTTTGTTTATCACCAAAACAGGGATACAATCAAAAAGAAAATTTTGGCGCCAAAATTACTATTCTCGTGTCTCCTTCCCTGCACCACCCTGCAACCCCAAGACAAAACCATCACCATCCCTCTCAACCACACTTCATATGGGTCAATGCCATGTTGGCAATCCCACATAATCTAATTGGGCAATCGAACAGGACAAGAATTAAAGGGTTGAGATCACCCCCTTGGTGAACACTCAAGATTAATGGCTGTGATAAAGGCTTGACTTCTCTCACATAACAAACATACCCTTCTTTCCTCTCACAAAGAAGCACAAACGGGTGAAGTAAAGTGAAGACCAAGACTTAGCTTCTTTTATAAATAGGACTCTTTTGTAGCCTTCAAAGGCATCTAGTTAGTTTCTTTTACAGCTTATTGTAGTGATAGTTAACTTAATTTTCAAAGTCTTGTAACCTTCTTTTAAGAATTAATGAAATTTCAAATTTTAGCTTAAAATCTGTTTTCTTTAATATTGTGTTCTAAAGTTATCAAAAGTATTTCACAAGCTCTCAAAAGCTCTTTATTAAGCCTTTACATAACCTATTTTCATTAAGTAACTCAAACTATTAAGTAATTAAGAAAATTCACCAAAAAATTTTACCCTCAAATTACCACAGCTTATTTGGATGATAAGCCAGATAAGGAAGGGCTTATGGACACCACTAGCTTGTCTTTTGACAAGCTAAAGCTTGTAGATTAGCTTATTATTAAGGTTGTTTGCCCTGTTTAAGCAAGGGCTTTGTAAGTTTCTATTTTTCAAGTTTTAGCTTATTAACTGTTCAACTGCTTATTGGTGCTTATTGTCTGTTCTTATTTGCTTGTTTATGCTTATTAATGATATTTAGTGTTAAAAATACCTAAGTTGTAGTTTAAAAATCATTTGTGCAAGTTTTCTTAAAATCTGTCTATTTTAGCTTTTAAAGTAGCATAATCTGTTCTAGCTTTATCTAGTGCTTATTAGTTGTTAAAATCTGCTTATTATCTCTTATTAAACTTATTCAATATCTGGTCTTTACAATTTGTGGCTTAAATCAAGTAAAAAAATGTTGAAATCAGTTCTAAAGGGGTGTTTGGTTTAACCAAGTTTGTGGGTCAAAGTGGGTCAAAATTAACTTGGTACTCATGAGTCAACTTTGATTAGCTAAAAGTAGTGATAAAAATCAGTTTGTGTAAGTTTCTAAGTTTTTAATCTCAAAATCATAGCTTATAATTCTTGCCATTTGAATCTGTGGGTTTTAAAATCTTTCACATCAGCTTGTAGGTTTAGATTTTAAAAAGTGGTAGTTTAAGGTTGTTGTTGTGTGTATTAGAGTCACAAATCAAGTTAGACCAAGTCTTGTTTAACCTGCATTTGTTGTTTTTGTTTTTGCCAAATTCTGTCAAATTTCACTAAGTATTGAAACTTTGAAAATCTGCTTTTTCAATTGCTCACTGTGGCTTATCCTGAATTTCAAAATGTGTTTTGAAAGTTGCTATAAGTTCTTTGAGGTCTGAATTTTATCTGTTTTGAGGTCCTAAGTCCATAAGGTTCCATTAAGGGGCTTAAAATTAAGCCTAGAAGTACCTCTTTAGGCTGTTTGGCTAACTGTTTGGCCATTTAGCTTATTGTTCTTTTTTTTAGCCCTCTTGCTTGTTTTCTTAGCTTAATTTTATTCATAATTGCTTATTAGGTGTAGAATAGCATTTGTTTTTGCTTATTTGTTGTCCTCTTGTGCTTATTTGTTCTAAAATTAGCTTAACAGTTTACCTTTTATGCCTTAGTTTAAAAAAGTAAAAACTGTCAATTTTATTTGCTTATTTCTCAGCTTATTTTTCAGTTTTATAAAAAGTCCCTTTGTTAAAGTTTGTTAATTTAGCTTAATTTATAAGTTGTAAAAAGAACAATCAAAAAAAATGTTTTCAAAAAAGAGAGAGGCATGGGGGTCGAACCCATGACCTCTCCCTTTACACACACTCGTCCTAAGCAACACACACACAAACCACCAGCACCAGTAGGGCCATCTGGCCATTTGTTGCAAGATTTATTCTTTAAGCACATTTCAAGTCCCTTTGTTCATTTAGACTTCGAAGCTTATTAGGGCTTATTGTCAGCGAATTTGTTAAGCTGAGTAGTGCAGCTTATTTTTCCTGCATTCCTTACATCATTTAGGACTTTTCAGCAATTTTTCAAATTTTTCCAACTTTATTTGTTATTTTTATTTAATTTTCGTAGATTAAAATTTTAAAAAGTCATTTAAAATAGAAAATAAATTTAGAAAAATACAAAAAAATAGTTTTTAGTTTTAGAATAAATATTTTAAGGTTTACAAGCTTTAAAAACATTTTTATCACTTTTAGATTTTAAATTTCATTTTTAGCCCTTTTAATTTTAATTTAGAAATTAGTTTTTAATTATAAAAAGTAGTGAAAAATATTTTTCTGAGTTTTTATCATATTTTAGACTTTTCTAAAGTACAAAATCATTTTTTAGAATATTAAGGTATTAATTTGTTATTTTCTAGAATTTTAAATTGATTAAATAGGTTTTTAATTCATAGAAAATTATTAAAAATCAAAAAATTATAATTCTTTTTTTTTTAATTTTCTATTATCATTTAGGACTTAGGAAAATTAAATTTGCATATATAGGGTTAAAATTTTAAGTTTTAGTTTTTTAAAGAACGGGTTTGAATCCCGTTAACGTTTTCAATTTCGTTTTGCATTCGTTCTTAGTATAGATTAACTTTTACTTGCTTTTTCCTGTAGAATTAGAAAACCAAACCCAATCAAATCTTGTTCCATTCAAACATCAAATATCAAACCGACTCTCGACTCTCCATTGCACGCCTCGTTGGGAGAACGACCCGGGTGATCACTTGCCCGGAATCATTTATATCATACACGTGAGTTTGTTGACCTTTTTCTAAAGGGTTGACTAGGTTGACTTGCGGAGATTTTATATTTGATTAATATTATACTACTATTTGATATATAATTACGCCTAAAACTGTGGTTATCATTTTTGGCGCCGCTGCCGGAGAGGTGTGTAAGCGATTGTCGTTGCGTTTGACAATTAGTGCTTTGAAGATCCTTCCTTGTGAAGTTATTTTCTTTATAAAAATATAAAAATACAAAAATATTTTTCATTTCTTTTTATATAAATAAAAACAAGAAAAATCAAAAATATAAAATCATTGTCTTTAATAAAGAATAAAAAATAATCATCAATATAATGCTTTCAACTAAAGCATTATCATAATAAGTTCCCAACAAAAGATTTAAAACTTGCCTTTTGTGTCACTTGTGAGGTACGCCTCACCTTTAATTGATTAACAAACTACAAGAGGGTCGTTCCTACGAACTACGACCCGAAAGGAGAAGGATTTTAATAGCTTCGCGCTATCCCGCTCCTCCGCTCCTTTGTGCGTTTTTCTTTTAAAGAGCTACCGTGAAGCTTGTTGATTAATTGGTTTAAGTTGTCTTACCTCATTTTGTCCTTTAATAAAATGAATTGTTTAAAAAACCAAAAAACCCAAAAATAATCTTCTTTTTCTTCTTATCCATTTAATTCTTTTCTTAACCCTTTATATTGTTTAATTCTTATGGCGTCACTCGATTATCGTTGGAATTCCCTTTTCACGTTTAAAGAGTGTTCGTCTTGTGAAGCTTTGCACAATAAATCGTGTGCTTATTCTAAAGGGGGTTTCGTTGGCAAATTTGTTCATGATCCTAATAAAACACCCGACTCGTCTCAACGACCCCCTCATAATTGTCCCAATTATGGAGACCCGGTTGATGGTCTATATTGTCGACAATGTGCTCTATTACGAAAGAAATTGAGGGAAATTTTTGATGAGAATGAATTTTTCCAAGACCTTCTAAACCCTTCCGAGTCATCCAACGACGAAACTAATGTTGTTAATGTGCCTTAAGAGCCATTCATCTTCAATCAAGACCCTGGTGAAAATTCTTCACAAAGTCCTCCACTAATCGACCATCATTGTTGTTACGAGTGTGGTGATTTGTTAGACGGTATCTTTTGTCAACGATGTACTTGCAAGTCTTGTGGGAACGGTGCTCATTATGGATATAATTGTCCACCGAAAGTTCTGATTATCTCTAATCCGGAACCATGCAACAATCAAACCGTTGATGAGCTCCCATAAACTTTTCCAAGTTTTGATCCGACATGTTGTTTTGGAGATGGAAATTCATTCACTTATGATTTCACTCCTAATTTTGTCGATGATTCTCCTAATGTTTTCAACCCACCTCTACAACCCCCGACGTATTCTTATGAGATTTGTGGGAACGATGCTCATTATGGTCACGACTGTCCACCTCAAGTTAGGTTTATCTATAATCCAGAACCGTGTTACAATCAAGACTTTAATTTCCCATAAAATTTTCAAAGTTTTCAACAACAATATCTTTGTTGTACCCGTTGTGGAGGTCCTCATGAGACTTTTTAATGTGATCAATTGATCTTCGATGAACCTTATTGTGAAAACTGCGGAGGACCTCATATGAGTTTTCAATGTCAACCGATGAATCAAAATTATTACGAACCTAATCCGTGCTATGATTTAAATTCTTTCGGTTTTTACCAAATTCAACCCTCGCAGTTGCTTGTCATTCATCAATCTCCTCAAGAAACGAGCAAGGAAGTGTTGCAAGCTAGAGATGACTTATTGAAATCTATTGAAACCTTTTTAAAGAAATTTAATCGCATATCTTTTAGAGAAACGCCAAAGGTTTTATCGCTAGCTTGGGAGAAATTTTTTGAAATTCAGCATGCTCAACCAGATGATACACAAGAATTACTTCATAAACCTCTTAATGATGTGCAAACTATAAGTGAGGAGCTGGCAGATTATGTTAATACTCCAAGTTGGAATCGTCCTATCGTCTACTGTAATGATGATGATGACGAGGAATATACTATTGCAGTCACACCTGACTTATCAAACTAGGAGCCCGATAACTCTCTAAGTATGGGGGACTAGCATCTTGATACTATTCCTAAAACAGAATCGGACGACGTAATAAAGTCTAGTGTTGAGGACCTTGTCCCAATCCCAAGTGAGTCTGAGGGTATTTTCGACAATATGTGTGATGTGCCTTGTTGTGATAAAAATCACTTTGATGCCGAGTCTGATCTTATGAAGTCTTTGCTTAATCAAGATACTTTGATTATTTATTCTCCTAAGATTGACTCTCTTCTCGATGAGTTCGCCGGTGAACTCGCTCCTATCAATCCAATTCCTTTAGGAATCCATCCCGAAAAAGATATTCGTCTCGTTGAGCAATTGTTATATGATGATACTTTGAGTGATGATGATTCTTATGAAGACATCGATTATGTCGATGCATCACCTCTCGATTCTGAACTTGTCAGCTTAAAGGAGGTGAAGGATTTTCACACAAAAAATGGAGAGATTGAGGATGATATTCTTCGTGAAAAATTATCGAAAATCAATCTTCTCATTGCTAAGATTGAAGCATTAAATGCTAATCCAACTCAATCTTCTGATTTTGTGACCAAGTCTCCCTCCACATTTCTTAACTTTTTCTTGGAGGAGACTAACACCTTTGATAATTCTTTACCCGAATCTGAAACTTTCTGCTTTGATTTAGAAGAGAATAGTAGTGGCAGTACCACTACCCATTCTGATATTTCTCTTTCTAAATATGATTCGTTTATCTTTGATCTTTCGAATGATCCGTTTCCTCCTGCCGATGGGAGTGATTTTTATCATGGGGAGTTCGCCGATGAACTCGCTCACATCATATCTCCATCGGAGTATGATTGTTTTTTTTTAAGAGTGAGCCGGATCCGGGTGAGTTGACTTTTATTGTTGACTCCGGGATTCATGAGAACATTCTTTCTACAACAAATGTGAATTTACCATTCGAGGATGACCAATCTCCTCTCTTCGCTTATGTTGTATGGATCTTTCTTCCTTTTCTCATGTATCCCGTTACTCTTCCATATCTTCTCTCCTGCGGGAATGAAGATACCATTTTTGACCCTGGCATCTCCATTTATCATTCTTTTATGCTGAGTGTATCTCATCGGAGTGCAACTTTCATGAAATTCAATGTTTATCCAAACCACTTGAATGAAAGTCCAATAGAGATTTTATCTTCCACTTGCTCCTCTATGGACCAATGAATTCGGGGTCGAGTCGAGCTTGTGACTCGGTTAACAAAAACAAGGCGCTTCGTGGGTGGCAACCCATGCTTATCCTAGTTTTATTAATGAATAAGTGTGTTGTGAGGAGGCTCGCCTCTACCTTTCTCGGGTTTTGTGTTTTGTGTTATTGTCCAGGATTGCCCAGATTTTTGAAGCCTCTCGTGCTTGCGGTTTTGTCCTTCGTTCACTCGAGCTTCAAATCCTCAGCTTCATTTTGGGAATCCAATATCTAAATCTTATCGACTAACGTTTTTCTTTTGGCATACTTAATAAAAGGCCTTAGATTTACATAGAGACCCTTCTTAAAACATTGAGGACAATGTTTAGCTCTAGTATGGGGGATCTATCAATTTGATTGTGCCTATAGCCGTTGTTTTCACGTAATCCCGTTTTTACCACCAAAATACCAAAAAAATGAAAAAAAAATTCAAAAATTCAAAAATAAAATAAGTGTTTTGTCATAATTTTGACTTTTCTGCTGGGTAGAATAAGAATAAATTTTGACTCGATCGAGCGTGTTGAGCTCTAGCTTGTTCCATAACTTTTAGACTAAGCATTCGCGGATCTTTGCGAAGAACGAAAAATGATAGAGTTAATTATGAGTTAGATGCTAAACAAGGATTAGTTGGAAATCTTAAGAGCTCATAAGTGTAATTTGTGGTTTTTTCTCTCATAAGCTCCTAAACCGGACTAATAATACGTGCTTTTTTCGAAAACTAAACTTAAATCAATAATTTCTGAAGAATGGATGATATCAATAATTTTAGTTTAAATTTATACTTAAATTTTCTAAAAATAAATTTTATCTATATCTTGGTAATATAAAGTAATAAAAAATTTAAAAATAATAATAATAATAATAATAAATTAAAAAAATTAACTGTGGGCTAATAAAAGTTTACTGCATCTTGCCGGCTCACAAGCGATGTTGCAGTCTTCTAAATAATACACATAGTATTTATCCGAGACTGATAAAAGTTTGTCGCATCTTGCCGGCTCACAACCGATGTTGCAGCCTTCTAATAGGTCGAAGATTTCCTTAGTTTAAAGGATGAATAATTATATTAAGTGTAGTAAATGTGATTTAATAAATATAGAGAAAATCTCTTTTTCTTAAATTTAAATATGCCTTTAAACTAAGACTATTCTGTTTTTAAGTTGTGTTTTTCTAAATAAGTTATATATATATGGGAAACCTAAGAGTTTTTGAAACCGAAGGTCCGTGAGTCTCGATACTAGTCTCTGTGGGGTGTCAAAAGCCTGGTCACTTAGCCGCAAGGTTGGGATGTGCCGAGACGAAAGTCGCTACATGGGATGATCTCGCCTTCAAACTCATTATTCTCGGGTGGAACGTAAAGCATAGAAATTTTGTAAAACGTTGATCCATGGTTGAAATTCGAAATGGCACATTCACCTAAGATATAATAATTGTCGGGAGCAAAAAGTTCACAAGTTATAGTTATGAGTAGTGTTAGCATCTTTACTTGTACTTAACGGTGATTTCGTTTTTACGCTTAGTTTGGGACAAGTGAAAAATCAGGGACAATGAATTTATCCCTTGGATATCTATAGATTATTCTACAGGCGCTTCTTGTTCTATGATCCTTAATGTTTATAAAAATAACGAAAGTCAAACATGTTAGTTGCTTATAAAGAAAAGTACAAAAAAATGATAAAAAGAAAAAATACAAAAATATGTGTGGTAATTTATGTAGATATATAAAAATGGTCAAAACGGGGCTTTTTGATATAGCAATTCTATACACGTAAATTATAAAATATAAAATATGATGGAAAATTACCAAACTACCCTTGAGGACAAAGGTAAAAAGGAAAATCTTCACAAATATATATAATATAATACGTATATAAACCGGGAAGTATGATTCCCGGGTCGTTATCCTCCAATGACTTGTGAAATTGAAACCACGTTTGATGTTCGGACAATGATTTGAATTGAAAAACAAAGATTGATTTGATTATCTATAGCAACTAATTAAAAGCAACAATTAAAATAAACAAACAAAATCAATTAATGCACTAAAACAATTAACTGGAATAAATTAAACGCGACAAATAAGCAATTAAACTAAATTTAACTCTTAAAAATGCAAATAAAATTTCTAAACCTAAATTATGATAAAAGAAAATTCTAGAAAAAGGAAATATATTTTTTGATTATTTTTGAATTTATTATGAATTAAAAACTAATTAAATCTATTTAAATCCTAGAAAATAGCAAATTAATCCCTAAAATTCTAAAAAATGAATTTTAAACTTAGAAAATTCTGAATTACTATAAAAACTCGTAAAACTATTTTTAACTACTTTTTATAATAAAAACTTTATGATAAAAGAAAATTTTCTAAAAAAGATTTATATTTTTTTGATTATTTTTCTATTTTTTATGATTTTTTAAAGTTTTTAATGAAAATAAATGTTTAAAAATACTAAACGAACTATAAAAATTCTAGAAAAATTACAGAAAATAGCTTATACTAATTAAAACCTAGGAAAAATAAGCTTGAGATCACAGCTTATTGAATAAGCTGCGAAATAAGCTATAACAGCTTATTAAGCTTATAAGGCTAAAATGAGTATAAAGAATAAATGGTGTGAATGTATAACGAATAAGACCCAAGGGCGCAGTGGTAGTGAGTGGTGTGTGTGGTGTTATAAAGGGTTGAGGGTGTTTGAGGTCGGGGGTTCGAGTCTTGCTCACCCCCGACTTCCACTTTCCCCTTTTTTATTTTTTTGAAAAACTTAAAAAAGCAAAGTTGTAAAGCTCCTAAAAATAAGCATTTTTAATGAAAGCAACTTATTATAAAAGTTCCTAAATAAGCTGAAAACCTAACATATACTACTTAGCTATGTTTTTGGAATTTTACTTAAACTAAAAAGCTTAAAAATCAAAATGAGCTAACTAGATTACTAAATAAGCTATTAATAAGCTAACACTAACCTAATGAGCTGAAATAAAAAGAAATAAGCACAAAAACACAAGCCAAAAGCTGAAAAAGCACAATAAGTACTTATGCACACTCTACAACCAAACAGACCTTAAGGGCCATTTTGAGCTTAATTTTGAGTAATCAAATAAGCACTTTAAAACTTGAGACTTAACTTTTCTTAAAGTCTGACTAAAATGCTCTATAAAAATGCTTTTTTGAAAAGACTTTGGTCAACTTGAGCTTATTGAAAAAGCTCAACAAAACAGACAGATAGCTCAGCTCTTGCTGAGTTTTGTTTTGGAAATCAAAAGACAAATGGCTTATTTGCCAGCTTAAAACAGATCACTTAACAATCTACTTTTCAAAAACTAAATGCAAACTTGTAAACTATGATCTCTAAGCTACTTAAAAAATTGAAAATTAAAAGCTATATCCTATTTTACCCTACTGAAACTTAAGCTCAAAAATGACAGTAAGTCCATTAAAACTGCTAATGCAGTTGACAAGTTTTTGAACCCAAACTTTAATTCTAATGATGCAGACCTATAGAACTCATTTTAACACTCTTAAATCACAAGTCTATATGCAAATTAAGAGAATGTAAAAGCTAAAACTGATCTAAGCTTGAAATGATTATTCTACTTCCTTAATTCTAACAGATTCTTAAAAATAACTAGCTATCTTATATTAAAACTGAATTAGACCAACTAAGTCTCTAAATCCTACAATGATAAACTTATTTGATAGATTTAAATCAAAAATCTAGGATTAAAGGGACTCAAGCAGTACTAACTTGAGGTTAGTACTGCTGATCCAAACACTCCCTTATTTCTTAGCAAATCCATTTAAGCTTATGAATTTGCAAACTAATGATGACAACTTTAAGACCAGATATAGAACAGCTTAATACCAACCTAATGAGCAACCTTAAGCAGAAAATAAGCCAATTTAATAAGCTCTAAGCTAAACTACTTTTTTTTGGTTTTTTATGACTTTTATAAGACTAAACATGAAAAGCTATGATCTGAACTAATAAATTCAAAAACAGATAATCAAATAAGTCTAATAAACATAATAACACATTAATAAGCACAAATAAGCAACTAATAAGCTGAAATTAACCAAATGCAATATTTAAGCTAAGTAACTTGAATTTTAAAGAGAATTTACCTCTGCCTTAGCTAAACAAAGGCATTAATAAGCTCAAATGAGCAATCTACAAGCTCTGGCTTATTGTTAATAAGCCAGTATAAGTCCTATGAACTCTTCCCTTTCTAGTTCATCATCCAAAAGCTCCAAGTCCAATTAAGCAAAGGTACTTAAGCTGGTTTTAGAGTTTAAGTATGTTAAAGCTTATTATAGCTCAATTACAAGCTTAGAGACTTGTAAGAGCTTATGAGAGCTTGTTGTGAGCTTATGAAATAATAACATAACATTTGAAGAGGATTAAGAGCTTATAAGAGAAAACAGCTTATAAAACTTGATATTTTGATTTTATTAATAACTAAGAGAGATTACAATGCTTTGGAAAACGAATTACAAAAGCTTATAAGAAAATTACATTTTTAACTAAAAATTACAAAAGAGCTTATTAAACTACAAATTTGCAGGAAAAAAAGATGAAGATTTTGAGGAGTGGCTTGCTATTTATAGGGTCCAGGAGAAACTTCGAGGTCTGAGGTCTCTGCACACGCTCCTTTAAATCCTGGCCTTCAATTATTAGCAATGATTGGATCATGATCATAGACCATTGGATCACATCTAGCTTGACTCGAAAAAGTAGGTAAGATCATATCGAAGATATACTACCCCATACTAAAATTAAACATTGTCCTCAATGTTTCCTAGCCTAAGACTTAAAAACCCCATACTAGAACTCAAAAAGGTCGAATGCATAACTCAAGCCTGAAGAAAGTATCACAAAAATCTTAAGCCGTTTATCAAGTGTGCTAAAAGATAAATGTTAGTCGATAATAATCTTTAGGATATCGGATTTCCCCAAACTAATGGCAAGCAAAGGCTAGGAAGCTCGAGTGGACCGGGACAAAACACCGAACACGAGAGTCTTCAGAAAATTTTGGGTCAATCCTGCAAACAATCACAAGTACAAACACAACAAGAATCGGAAGAGTACAAGCCTCCTCACATCACAATAGAAATAAGAAAGAAAATAGAAAATGGATAAGCATGGGGTGCCTCCCATGAAGCGCTTTGTTTTTGGTAACCGAGTCACATAGCTTGACTCGATCCCCGAATTCATTCGTCCTTAGAGAGAGTGTGGAGATCCTGGACTACCTTTGGTGGTAAGTCCCCTCCGAAGTAATGCTTCACACGATGACCATTCACCTTAAAGTTTGGACCATCAGGTTGAGATAACTCAATGGTTCTGTATGGAAAAACTTTGGTGATGGTGAAAGGTCCTGACCAATGAGTTTTAAGCTTTCCCGAGAATATCTTTAGACGAGAGTTGAAGAGTAAAACTCGATCACCAACATTGAAAATGCGGTTTTTGATCTTTGAGTCATGAAACTTCTTTGTCCTTTCTTTATAAATCAAAGAATTCTCGTAAGCTTGATCACGAAGCTCATTAAGTTCATTCAGTTGAAGCTTTTGGTGATCACCCGCGGTTTTAAGATCGAAGTTAGCATGTTTTAAAGCCCAATATGCTTTATGCTCTAACTCAATCGGTAAATGGCAAGACTTTCCATAAACAAGCTTGTAAGGCGTACAACCAATCGGTGTCTTAAAAGTGGTACGGAATGCCCATAAAGCGTCATCTAGTTTGTCGGACCACGAGACACGGTTTTCTCTAATCGTCCTTTTTAGAATACGTTTCAAACCACTATTAGACACCTCCACTTGACCACTCGTTTGAGGGTGATAAGCGGTAGCTAGACGATGAGTGACATCATACTTAGACATTACTTTGCAAATCTGATCATTACAAAATGGGTCCCGATCGCTTATAATGCTCTAGGTGTTCTGAATCGGGCAAAAAGAGACTTCAAAAATTTTACTACAACTCTTTTTTTAGCATCATTTGTGGGGAGCGCCTTTGCTTCAACCCACTTTGAAAGATAATCAACGCAACTAGGATGTATTCTTTCCATGTGAAGAGGAAATGGGTCCCTTAAAATCGACTATCCCCATACCTTGTAGATTTCCCAAACTTGATTAGCGTTTGAGGATTCATCTTGTTGTGAAATTTTGCCTTGTCTTTGACATGTATCACAAGATTGATCATTTATATGGGCATCTTGATATATGGTAGGCAAGAGAAGCGCATCAAGTACTTTTCGAGCGGTGAGATTGGCCACTATGTTGGCCCCCGGTGGGTCCCTTCATGAAGATTTACGGATATCATTAGCTTCTTGCCCTGCATTACACGTAGAATAATTTGTCAGACAAATTACGAAAAATATAGGGATCGTCCAGAAATAATGTTTAGCGTCCTTGAAAAAAATTCTTCTTTTGTTGAGTCGTCCTTCCTTTGATGATAAAATTCCCGCATGGAAATTGCATAGTCCGCAAACATGGGTATTCCACTAGATAATTACACCAAGACGTCTCTAATGGAAATTCTCATTATTTTCTTTGTTTTTCTCACACATCCTTATGAGGATTCTCAGTCTTGTATAAATGATCAGCGTGAGGTTCTACTTCCTTTTCTTATCAGGATGGTGATATCAAATTCTGTAGGAGAGAAACCCACGAAGCAACATCGGCTTGGCGTCTTATTTGTTCATTAAGGTACTTTAAGCGAGTAATCTGGTATACACTATGCTTTTAGTTAAGACTAGATATGGCCAACTTTTCAAAAGATACACAACGGCAAGCATTCCTTTTTGTGGTAGTGTAATGTCTTTGAGCTTCTGTCATTTGTCTACTAGCATAATGTATAGGCTGAAAGTGCTTTATCTTTCGTTTTCCTTAACGCACAATCACAATTCAACTTGCATCACACATGAGTTCGAAAAGGTATGTTCCAATCTTGGACAATAAGATTGTAGCTATCGATAAAGCTTCTTTTTAAGGGTCTGGAAATCATCAATTGCAATCCTTAGAAAATTCAAAATTGGGTTGTTTCCTTCTCTTAAGAAGGGAGTCTTCGGTTAGCTATTTGGAAGGTCTTGGATAAAACGTCGGTAAAAACCCGCATGACCTAGGAAACTCCTAACACCTTTTATGGTAGTCGGTGAGGGAGCTTAGCGATAACATCGACTTTAGCACGATCGACCTCAATTCCTAACTTTGAAATTTTGGGTCCTAACACAATTCCTTCTCTACACATAAAGTGGCACTTCTCCAATTAAGAACTAAATTGGGTCTTCACACCTTTTAGCATCTTTTCTAAATGAGAGGCATGAATCAAAACTATCCAAAAACCAGAATAATCATAAATCACTTCATAGTCTTTTCGATCATATCTGGAATTATGGGCCATCATACAGTTGGGAAAGTCCGGAGCATTACACAAGCCAAAAAGGCATGGACGGTACGCGAATGTTCCATACGGGCATGTGTAGAAAAGTAGTTTTCTCTGGTAGTGGGGGATCTATTGGTAATTGGAAATACCACTAAAAAATCATTCGAAAACAATTAAAAATCATTTCCGGCTAATTTTCTTAACATTTGATCTTAAGACGGCAATGGGAATAATCTTTTCGAGTTGCTTCATTTCACTTCTTATAGACGATATAAAAACTTCTACCCCGGGTAACTAAACATGTCGGAATTAATTCATTCTCTTCATTAGCAACAATGGTTATTCCTCCTTTCTTTGGAACACAATGCACTGGACTAACCCATGGGGTGGGGCGGGGGGGGGGGGCTGTCGGAGATCGGGTAAATCATGCGGTAATCAAGGACTTTGAGGACCTCCTTTTTTATTACCTCATGAATTTTTAGGTTAACCCGTCTTTGACTTTGAACCGTGGGTTTGTACTCATCCTCCATCAAGATTTTGTGTGTACAAAAACGAGGGTCGATACCCTTGATGTCGGTGATTTTCCAAGCAATGGCCCGTTTATGAGATTTAAGCACCTTTAAGAGAGCATCTTTTTCATCATCTTTTAAACCTTTTGCAATAATCACATGTAACTTGACATTTTCTTCCAAGTAAGCATATTCCAAGTGAGACGGTAAATCATTTAATTCTAATTCTGGAGGTTCTTCAACTGAAGATTTCGCCTTGGTAACTTTACTTTGTTTAAGGTCCATCGGAGGAAGTTGAAACGGGTCATCTATATAAAAATTTTCGATCCAAACCAAATATTATTTCCTCCGGATTGCAATCGGCGTAATCAATTTCCTGTGAAATCGAATCGTCCTTAAGATAAGCTTCAATTTCTTCTAAAATGAATTTGGAAGTAAACGGCTCAAACGTCGGGGTGGGATTGCCACCCGAAGAATCATTATTAGAAATTCCTAGCAATTCTGGAGCATACTCCTCACAAACTGCATCAATGATGTCAATTTGGTTTACCGACTTATCATTTGTGAGGGAGTATCTCATGGTTTGATTCGATTAAAGTGACGGCTTCGTTCTCACTCGAAGGGTTATTTCTTTCCATAAATACATCAATTAAAAGCCACGACGGTCCTCCAACAAGGTCTCGCAAGTATGAGGATACTGAGGTTCGGCTTCGAAATCCCAACAAAGGTCGTAGGAAAATGAAATTCCCCAACTTTGACAAAACGTCTTCGGCGCGGTCCTGACGATAAGTAATCGATCGGTCCGATAACTCGAAGCATCCGAGTGGTGTAAGTTCAGTAAAGAAATTCTGTTCCAAATAGAGGCAGGATTTATGCTAGCGCCAAGATCGCCAAGGCGTGACATACATCATTCCAGAAAATTACATGGGATAAGAAACTTGGCGGAATCTCTAAGCTTTTCGGGGAGCTTTTTGAGGAGCATCGCCGAGAAATTCTCGTTCAACGGTATCTTAGCTAATTCAAACAACTTTTTTTTATTCATGATCAAATTCCTAATCGTAGGAGCAAATCTTGGCATCAAAAGTAAAGCATCCGCGAAACTTATGTCAAAACACAAATCTTGAAACATTTGAAAAATCTTCTCTTTTTGATTCGAAGCTTTGTCATGAGACTTTTCTTGATTAAGTCGAGAAGGATATGGAATATTTGGCTTAGATAAATTCTTCGGAACATCAGTTTCCGGAATTGAAATGGGGGTAACCAGAGGTGGGATTTGAGCGGTACTTCTTTGGAAATTAGATTGCTCATTATCCATTGTCTCCTCGGTTTCTCGTTCCACTACCTTTTTAGGAGAAGAATTAGTAGGAATCGAGGGTCCCTCGTAAATAACACCACTTCGAGTAGTGATCGCTTTCATCTCACCCTTTGGGTTTGGAATGGTATTACTCGGAAGAGTACCCGACAGTTGAGGTTGGTTTTGAAAAATCCACCTAGCCTGTTTTGCAAATTATTTTGAAAAGTAGTTTGTTGATTCATCATGACGGCTTGTTGAGATTTTATCGTGTTTTGAATTTCATTCTTAAGGTCTCCTTTCAACGAGTTGATTTGATTTTACATGTTTCTCATCATTTGATCGTTATTCCTCTTGTAACTTGAAAACTCATTTGAAACTCTTGTTGAACTTGATTATTAGGCACTTAAAAATGTTGGTTTTAAAATCATTGATTTTGAAAATTCAGAGCATGATTATTTTGAGCTTGAAAACCTTGATTACTATGAAAATTATTTCCCCGATTAAAATTATTCCCTTTAAATTGATTTTGATTAAACCTATTTTGACCATTGTTTTGCACCGGAGCAAAAACCGGGGTGGTGCCATTTGGTTACTAACACGGTTCGGAGGGGCAACTTGATTGTAAGTACCCGTAGTCGCACAAACACTAGCTTGATTGTTATCGGGAGCAAGTTTCTAATGCTTGACCGGGAGGGGTTGGGATGACAACTTTCTTAGAAACAATCTCGACTAAGGTCGAAAGTTGATCCGCAAGCTTATCAATTCTCTCATCCATTTTACTATCATTCTCCCTAGAAGTCGTATTCATCCTAGAAGCATTTGGTTTGTTTCGTGAATAACGCACTTTTGATTTGTTTTCCACATCCCCTACCTACACCCTCTCACGTCTCTCGTGTCTTACTCAAAGATTTCCACCGCCGCGGCATTTAAGGAGTCTTGATCGTTGTGTTTAAACGTTATAAACGGTATCAAACTTAGGTTAATCCGTATTCCGTGGTGAGGACAAGCTCTAAGCATTTCTTTAAATCGTTCCCACGCTTCACTAAAAGACTCATCGAATTTTTAGGTAAATCGAGAGATTTTATTCTTTAAGTGAGTCATTTTCGAGGGAGGGAAAAATTGATTCACGAATTTGGTAACGAGATCCTCCCAAGTCAAGATTGAATTAGGAGGTTCTTTCTCATACCAAGTTTTAGCTGCCCCCTCGAGTGAATATTTAGCTTAATCACATCGTTTAGCACATTCCTAAATATGAGCATGAGGATTTTCGTTCTCTAAACCGTGAAACGGGTTCGCTTGAACCAATTGTAACAAATTTGTCTTAATCTCAAAATGATCCACATTAATTTCCGGTAAAACGATAGCTTCTCCGTACCCTTCTGTGGGTGCTCGGAGTAGCTCTTCCATTGTATGTTCCGTCATTGGTGCATCGATAGTACGAAGCTCGGGTTCTACTATGTTTGGAGCACGTCCTTTATTTCGACGTCTCAGAATGGTGACGTTTGAATTATTTGAAAAATTGGAATTTCTAGTGCGCATGCACTAAACAAAATGAAATGATAAAATGAGAAAATGAGATATTTTTGCTTACCGAATAATCAACAAACTTATGGTAACACTCTTAAGTAAAATAAATTTTACAAAAGAGGTGCGCCTTTTTCGTAAGTGACACAAACGGTAATTTTTTAATCTCAGGTTCGGGAACTTATTGATGGATAATACTTCAATTTAAAGTATTATTTGTTGGTGTTCTTTTACCAACTTGGTAAAATTTTTATTTTTTATATTAATGAATTCACAAGAAAAAAAAAATCCGGAAGAGCAAATATTTTTGTATTTTTGTTTATTTATTAATCTTCTACTTATACTAAAAAGAAAAGAAAATTATTTTTTTAGTTTTTATATTTTTTAATTTTTTTTTGTATTTTTGATTTTCTTGAAAGCGTAACTTTTGAAGACGAAAGGTTATTCAAATCACGATCGACAAATGCAAACGAAGGAATCTTAATCACAAATCCCCGGCAGCGGCGCCAAAAATTGATCGTTTCAATTTAATACGTAATAATATCAAAGTATAAAGAGAATTACTAAAAATCCTTGAGGACAAAGATTAGTAGCAATTTCTACACAAAAATATCACACGTAAGAAACCGGTAAGTGATTACCGGGTCGTTTTCCCCAAAGACTTACGATATTGAGACCTCATTTGTTATTTGGACAATGACTTGAATTGGTTCGAAGAAGATTTGTTTTCTAAAATCCTAATAGTGAGCGAATTAAGGGACAATTAAACCTAACTTTAATAACGGGAAATTAAACTTTAACTAAAAATGCAATTCAGGAATCCTAAACGGGAACTAAAAACCCCAATTTAACTAAATTAAGTCATACAATGATCTTTTTGATTTTTATAAGATTTAATTGACTAAAAAGCTAAGGCAAAGAAAACTAGACCAAAAATGAAAGAGTTTTAAGCCAAAAATCACTAAAAATATGAACGGAAATCAATCCCGTTCTTTAAAAATCAAAATTTTGCAATTTTAACCCTACAAAAGCAAACCTATTTTTCCTAGTTCTAAATGTTAAAAGAAAATTTTGTAAAAAAGAATTATATTTTTTTGACTTTTTATAATTTTTTATGAATTAAAAACAATTTTAAAGAAAATTAAATATAAAAAATACTAAACGTTTTATAAAAATTCTAAAAAAATTATGAAAAGTAGCTCAAATAGTGTAGAATCTAAGAAACATAAGCTCTCGAAAACAGCTTATCAAATAAGCTGTGAAATGAGCCAAAACAACTTATTATACAAAAAAGCTCAAAATATGTATAAGTATTAGGAAAACTCTAACGGATGAGCTAATGTAGCACAATGGTTGTGTGTGTTGGGTTAAAACACTTGGTTGATGGTGGTAGAGGTCCCGGGTTCGAGTCTTGCTCACCCGGGGTTTCCCACTATCCCAAGTGTTTTTATTTTTGCCATTTTTTTACAACTTTTAAGAACACTTAAAAATAAGCAACTTTTGCAAAACAACTATATTTATAAACCACAAATAAGCTCTAAAATAAGCTAAGAAAGACAGAATAAGCCCAAACTACACTAAACCACCTAAATGCTAACTGTTGGCATTTTAAAGCTCAAATAAGCAAACAAAAAAGAAAAATAAGCTAAATTAGATAATAAGGTACACTAAATAAGCAACAAAGAGCAAAATAAGCAACCTAACAAGCCTAGAATGAGCTTATGAACTCAGCAGTACTAACTTTTAAGTTAATACTACTAGTTCAACTTAATACTGCTAAGCTATGTTCTAACTTAAATAAGCTAAGGCAAAGCAAAATGGCTTATAACAGCTTATAGGCTAGTCCTAATAAGCATGAACAAACAAAAATAAGCAAAGAGTTTAAGCAATAGAAAGCAAATTTGACAGAATACTTAAAAAGTTATAAAGCTTAAGGATTTTAAGCTAGAATGCAAATAAGCTTAAATAAGCTCTAAACCTAAAGGAAATAAGCTAAGTTGAGCTTAAACTATCCTAATGAGCAAAACTAAACCTAAATAAGCAAAATTAATAAGAAAATAAGCTCAGATAAGGAAAATAAGCAAAAATTTCCAAAACAGCAGGCAAAACAGCAAAGGGTCACTTTTGGGCTTAAAATTAAGCATCAAAATGGATCCTTATAAACTTTTAACCTACAAACAGATTGAATTTAGACCTCAAAGAACAATAATCAACACTCAAAAAGTATTTTGAAATTCAGG
>BQNB010051053.1:0-18954 GCA_026074375.1 Tanacetum coccineum
AAAGCTTTATTTAACATTGACGTTAATTTAGTTTATTAGTTTATGAAAACATCATAACACTGTTCGGGCTATCATAATCCAGAGATCATATAATAAACGTTTGAGGAGCCAAGACACTTTAAATCGTAAATCCAGCAAACTCGTCAAAACGTATACCCAAATGAAACCCCTCACATGAAGCTCCCTAGTATAGTGATACATTATAGTTTTAAGTTTCTTCAAAAGCTATATATATTTTTATAATTAATAAAAATATAATATTTTATAAGTTTACAAAATTGGCAATATATACCCTTGGTTTATAAACTTTTACAAGTTTAGTCTTTTATATAAAAAGTATATATATATATATATTTAAACCTTTAACTTTGAAACTTGGCAAAATAGGTCCTTATAGTTATAAATTTAGGAAAATGACATTTTCAGCCCCTCTAGTTATTAATTTTAGAAAGTTAGGATATATATCCCTATGCATGAAAAACGTATCATTTTTAGTTCAAAATCCATAATAATGATATTTTTGAAATCCAAAAGAGTTTTGCAGGTTATATCTTATTAGTATAAGCTAAAATAAGAAGTTTTAACGTAACAAAAGTTTAGAAAAAGGATCCGTTAGCTAGAAAATCAAAACAGGTCGTTTTTTAGGTTTTTATCAAAAACACTTGGGTTTGAGGATTCAAAGCTTTAAACAAGAGTTCATACATGATCTTAAGAGTATGATGAACATTTTTATTCAAAATATAAGCTTATAGAACAAGAACTTAGGCTTACTTGAGATAAAATGGGTCGAAATGGGGTTTTATGATCCGTACGCCTAGAAAATACTTCGAGACTTCGTTTTTCTTGCTTCTTGGCTTCTATTATAAGCTTAGGGACTTCTCTTGATCTTCTATGGCTTCTATGGAAGTGTTAGAGTTCCATTTGAGGGTATAAGATGAGATGTGGGGGATGATTTGAAATGGGGTGTGGAGTTCGGCTTATATAGGGCTCAAGAATCCTTTGTGCCCAAGTTTTCTTGATGGATAAGGTTAAGAGCTAACTAATGGATGCTATAGGATGAGTGTTGTGAGCTATAAAGGTCTAGGATAGTCGCTAAGAGAGGTGGAAGGGTTTTAAGGTGTTTGTGTGGTTCGGCTAGAAAAAGGAAGACAAGGAGGTGACAAGACCTCCTTGGTGACCAAGTATAGTAAGTGAGGTGCTTGTAAGATACTTAGGGACATAATAGCTTAGTCATAGAGGTGTTAGGATGGGTGCTTGGGTCAAAATGGAGGGAAATGTATATCGGGTTGGATTAGGGCTCGTTTAGGGTTTTTATGGTTTAATTTCGAGCTAGGGTTAGGTTTTAAGGTAGATTAAGGTTTAGGATTAGTATTAGGATTATGGTTTAGTTCTTATGATTTGGGTTTAGGGCTTAGTTTTAAGTTTTAGGGTTTAATTTTAAGGTTAAAGTGAAATTAGGGTTTTAGGGTTTTAGGGTTTAGGGTTTCTATGGCATGAATTAGGGCTTAGGATTAAGGTAATTAGGGTTTACATTTTGTATATTGAGTATAGTACCTTGTTCTAAAGAGGTGGTACGAAATCTAGAATGAAAATGGTGGTAAAACGGCTATTTTGAATGTCATGCTTTTTGACTTGTAGTTTGAGCTTTTAAGGACATGTACATTGATTTGGAGGGAGTTTATATTTCAAATGTTGTGCTATGATACTTGTCCACATTCTTTTAATACTTGT
This sequence comes from Tanacetum coccineum, assembly GCA_026074375.1. NCBI lineage: Eukaryota > Viridiplantae > Streptophyta > Magnoliopsida > Asterales > Asteraceae > Tanacetum > Tanacetum coccineum. Next base: position 1,732 of record BQNB010051053.1, read on the forward strand.
ACATTCATTTTATATGTATACATTACATGTAATTAGGGTTTTGGTATAAACGTTTAACGTTTAATGCTTGTTTTGAAATAACGTTGCAAATGGTACGTTAAATGGATAATGTACTTGGTAAAAATGATTTTAAGATATAGACTTGACATATTAGGATGTTTATATGATATAAACATAGATATAGATGGCATAGGTAGGTTGTGTGAGCTCGTTAACTTTAGAGATGCAAGTTACATTGCATAATGAGATAAAGCGAAAAATTTCCCTGTAAAGAGGTGGTATATATTGCATCTAATTTAATAGATGGATAGAACATTGCATCTAATTTAATAGATGGATAATTACATTGATGAAAATTTGCGGGTTGTTATAGTCCCCCATCCTTACAAAAATCTCATCCCGAGATTTAATTGGATGATGAAGTGATGTTTGAAAACAGATGGGGATATTTGGCATGAATTCCATCTTCGCGTTCCCACATAAATTCTAGTCCTCTTTTAGAGTCCCATCATACTTTGACTATAGGAATATGACTTCATTTTAGTCGCTTGACTTCATGATCCATAATTTCCACTAGTTCTTCTACAAAGTTGAGTTTGTCATCGAGTTGAAGTTCTTTCATTGGAATGACGAGAGATTCATCAGATAAGCATTTCTTTAGATTAGAAACGTAGAAAGTATTGTGGATGTTACTGAGTTCTTCAGAAAGCTCAAGTTTTTATGCCACCGGGCCAATCCGTTCAAGGATTTTGAATGGTCCAATGTACCAAGGATTAAGCTTCCCTCATTTTTCGAATCGGATGAAACCTTTATGAGGTGACACTTTTAACATAACACGATCGTCAACTTGAAATTCTAAAGGCTTTTGCCTGATATTGGCGTAACTTCTCTACCGATCTCTTGCAGCTTGCAAGCGTTGTTGAATTTGAACTATCTTTTCAATGGTTTCATGAACTATTTCTGGTCCCGTGAGTTGAACATCTCCAACTTCGACCCAGCAAACAGGTGATCTGCACTTTTGACCATAAAGTGCTTCAAATGGTGCTGCCTTAATGCTGGTATGGTAACTGTTATTGTAAGAGAATTCTACAAATGGTAAGTGTTTTTCCCATCCTTTTCCAAAATCTATAACACAGACTCGAAGCATGTCTTCGAGTGTTTTAATGGTTCTTTCACTTTGTCCATCAGTTTAGGGATGATATGTCATACTCATGTCTAATTGAGTACCCAAGGCACTTTGCAATGATTGCCAGAATCTGGATGTGTAAATGAATGTCACGATTTGAGATGATAGATATTGGCACGTCATGCCGAGAGACTATTTCTTTGATGTATAATCTTGTAAGAGTTTCCATACTATCTGTTGCTCGGGTAGGGATGAAATGTGCAGATTTTGTAAGACGGTCGACAATGACCCAGATTGTGTCATGTCCGTTTGATGTTTTGGGAAGTTTTGTGACGAAGTGCATTGTTATTCTCTCCCATTTCCACATAGGAATTTCTTGTTGTACCAGTAAGCTAGATAGCTTTTGACATTCTGCCTTAACTCTAGAACATGTCAAACATTTGCCAACATATTCAGCGATGATTGCCTTCATGTTAGGCCACCAATAGAGTTTCTTTAGATCTTGGTACATTTTATTAGAACCTGGGTGGATGGAATACTTTGATTTATGAGACTCATGCATGATTAAGTCTCTCAAACCACCGAAGAGTGCTAACCAACTTTGATTTTTGATACAACGAGTTCCGTCAGGACGTATTTCAAATGATTTGTCCATTCCTCGTAGGTTTTTAGCTTTGACGTTTTCTTTTTTGAGTGCTTCATTTTGAGCTTCGATGATTTGTGATGGTAGTTTTGGATGAATGGTCATGATTAATGCTCTAACTCGAAGTGGTTTGATTTGTTTCTTCTAGCTTAAGGCATCTGCTATGACATTTGCCTTTCCAGGATGATAACAAATATCACAATCATAATTTGTGAGTAATTCTAAGCAACGGTGTTGCCTCATGTTCAATTCTTTTTGACGAAGAATATGTTGAAGGCTTTTGTGATCAGTGAAAACTATACACTTTGTACCGTATAGATAGTGTCTCCATATTTTAAGAGCGAATACGACTGCTCCTAATTCAAGATCATGAGTGGTATAGTTTTATTCATGAGGCTTGAGTTGTTGGGATGCATACGCAATAACTTTTTCTTTTTGCATCAATACTGCTCCCAGACCTTGAAGAGATGCATCACAGTAAGCGACAAAGTTATCATTTCCTTCCGGTAATGCTAAGATTGGAGCTTCACAAAGTTTTTGCTTAAGGAGTTGGAAAGCCGATTCTTGGACTTCGTCCCAGATATACTTCTTGTTTTTCTAGATTAACTTAGTCAAAGGCTTTGTAATTTTTGAAAAACCCTCGATGAATCTTCAGTAATAGCCGGCGAGTCCTAAGAATTGACGTATTTCTGTGGGTGTAGTGGGAGATGCCCAGTTCTTAACTGATTTAATCTTAGTGGGGTCAACATGAAGTCCTTGACTATCAATTAAGTGTCCAATAAATTACACGATATGAATCCATAAATCACACTTAGAGAACTTGGCATACAATTTCTCTTTTCTGAATAATTCTAAGATTATTCTCAGATCAGATGATCTGCGTGTTTCTTCTTTGTTTACGAGAGTAGAAAAGAATATCATCGATAGATACTATACGAATTTATCCCAATAAGTTTTAACAACACACGATTCACATGAGATCCATGAATACAGCAGGTGCGTTTGTTAAACCAAATGGCATGACTTGAAATTTATAATGTCCGTATCTTGTTCTGAAAGCAGTCTTAGGAATATCTTCGTCCCTTACTCTCAGTTGATGATAGCCTGATCTTAAATCGATTTTTGAGTAAACGCTTGAACCTTAAAGTTGGACAAATAAGTCATCGATCCTGGGTAAGGGTATCGATTCTTTATGTAAGTTAGATTCAACACTCGATAATCGAGCACATCTAAAAGTCGGTCTTTCTTTTTAAACATAAGACAGGAGCTCACCAAAGGCGATGTAACTTGGTCGACATAAAACCTCGGTCTGCTAGTTCTTAAAGCAGGTTAGATACTCTTGCATTTACTGAAGGATGCAATCTATAAGTGTTCGTGCTATATGTGCTGCTCCGGGAATTAAGTCGATTGGAATTCTACTTGGCGAACAGGATGTAAGACCAGTAGATCTTTAAGGAACAAACATCTGAAAATTCTTTGGACTACGGAGGAATCTTCTAGTCTTTTCTACGTCTGATTTTCTTTTCCATTACTTGGATCATGAAAAACTTGACAACCTCCAGAGGGATAAATACCTTCGTTTTTATACAGATATAGATTTAGTTGATTTTTAGGTGTGTTTGTTTTTACAGAAATACCTCTTAAACAGCATCCTTAATCTGACTCATTCAGACGCGGTCAGTACATTTAATACATTAAGACTGTTTGTTTTTTTCATGTCATCAGAGTTAGTAAATCCAAACACTGTTTAAGAAGCGTTTGTATTTTTCTTGCCATTAAGAGCAGTAAGAGCATATACCTCTTACTGGACAAGATGTGGAGGGGGAGTCCTTAAAACACCTCTTAAATGTCTTATATTTTTTCTTTTCTGTTATTATTTTCTACTTTACTTTTATTTTTTTTAGTATATTTCTGGATTTATTTTTCTATTTCACTTTTTATCTTTTGTATTAAAAGTTTAAATAGAATGATTGCATATGATTTGATTATATAAAAAAAGTTAAAGAAAATATCTTCAATTTATAATATTTGTTCAAATTAAAGGGAACGATTTCGGACCCATGCATCATAATTCTAACGTGACTCAATTTAGTTAATTGTTTTAAAAGTTCAATTTAAACTCTAACATGTTTAATTTTTGTCGTTAAACATGAGATCGCATAGTTTATTAATACTTTACTTTAAATTGATTATATATAAAATTTTGTTTTTTTATTTAACTAAAAATATTTTTTGTGCGAATGCAATCATTTTATATTTAAATATATTGAAAACTATTGATTTACACACATTTATACATTTAACCAAAACAAACAGTTCTATTTCATTTAGATCAGACATTCTGACCACTATTCAGATATAAAGATTGGGAATCAGAATTCAGATTTTTTCTTACCGAGATATTCCAGATTCAGATGTGCGAATCAGATTCAGATTCAGAGCCTCTTAATAAACAAACAACACCTTACTTTGATCACCTCGAATGATTAGAGTTTCACCATTGATAGGAATGTGAACGACTTTCTCGTCATAGAGAATTTTGGCATGATACTTGGACAACCAGTCCATAGCAAATGACAAGTCTAAAACTACCGTAGTTTTAATTGGCAAGATCAATTCTAATGGTGATCTAACAAAGTTAGAGTGCAGCCTTTGATAACGGTGTTTGTGCTTACTAAGTTTCCATCAGCCATTTCGATATCATAAAAGGTATCTATTGTAATAGACGGACTATTTAGTTTAGAGGCAAGAGATATGGATATAAAGCTTTATCAGCACCAAAGTTAAACCAATACTTTTGGCTAAATGCAGATTTAGAAAGTAAACGTAAACCCTAACCACGTTTCGGGACATTGAATTGGCAGCCTTTTTAAACTCTTAACATGTAGGCTCTTCCCTGGGCATTGATGTTGGTCTTTCGGCACTGATTTAATACAATGCCCTTTTTACTACCACAGCATGACAATACAATTATCACTGGTATTGATTACTTCCGTGGAGACTTCTTGTTTATCGGCAGTTCTTGGTCAAATGGCCTACCTTGTTGCAAATATTACATTTACCAGTACAAGGTCCGGTGTGATGGAGATTGCATCTCTTGCATAATGGGAGGTCTCCGGCATACCTATTGTTTCCAGATGGAGTAACAGCATAAGCTCTAACAGCTTCTTGCCTTCGAGTTTTGTGAGTTGATGATTATTATAGCGATTGTTGGTGTTGGTGTTACGGTAGTTGTTGTTGCTGCGGGAGTTGTTGTTGAAAGTTCTTCTGTCGTCAAACTTTCGTTTGTTGTCACTTGATACTTAATTGATTAAGTTTAGGTTACTTGATCATATTAGCTTTGGGCTATGTAAATCGTGCTTCCTCAAAAGTTTTAGGATTAGAGGTAGTAAAAATTTCCTTAAAGCTCAAGGTCATCCCCGAAGAAAGCCTACCAGAGTTTTCTCGGTTATTAGCACCATGTTACGGGCATAGGATAGTTAATTCTTGGAATCTTATAACACAATGTTTAAAATCATTTCCCTTATACAGTCAATTGTAAAGTTCTTCTTCTACTTTTCTGATTCGTCCGGGACAATACTGAGTTTGTCAAAAAAAAAGCCTTTTTAACTAGTCCAAGTGATTTGATTGGCTTGCTCTACTCCCATAGGCGGGCATATGCATTCCACTAGGACAAGGCATCGTCAATCAGAGTACCAGTAGCAAATGTTACTTTGTTTTCTTCAACATATCTGCTATGAGAGAATACTGATTCGGTTTCGTTTTAAACCACGGATAAAGGCCAACCTCTCATTCCGTACCATTAAAGTAGAAAGGTTGACAGCTGATGAACTCTTTATAGTTTTCCCGTTTTTAATATAGGAGTTCCAGTAGGATACCGGTGTTCCATTGGATTAATAGAAGCATTTGCCATTGTTTGCAAGCTTGTCTTCTAGAGCAATAGCGACACTGACACAACTAGTTCTTCTAATTGACAGTTTGAGTCATGGCCGATGCTTCAGATGTCGACGTCCTTTTGGGAGGCATTCTAACAACAAAAGACAACACGTAATAAGAATACAAGTTTTACAATGTTTATTCTTATGATAAAATGGCTTATAAAATGAAAATTTTAGATATTATTTTGAACTTTAGGGGCATTTTAAGCAATAACAATATTGAAACCATAAAGTACTAACAACGAGTCAGGTATATGTTAGCATTATTTCTAGAGGATTGCGATTGTGATAATGTGAATAATGATGCCAATGATGAAGGATAAATGATGATGAGATGAAAATGAATAGATTGGTGAAACAACAAAAGTAAATAACGGGAATTGCCTTGTATAACAGAACAACTTCTATATTACACTACATAGTCAAGATTTGACAGAGTCTTTATTTAAACCACACATCACATGGCTAGGATTAAAATCTAAAACTGGAATCAAACAAGTATTGGATGATTCGATTCCATACGGTCTTGAGTTCGTTGATGGAGTCTTGGAGATTTTCTATATCCGCTTGGTGATGAATCTGCATGTCGTTGATAATGTCTCCTAGTTCAGTAATTCTAAAGCGGTCTAGAGAGATCTTATGGTTACTTCCCATTTGTTTCCTCTAGAGTTTGGTAATTTGGGCACGTGCTTGTTGAAGTTCAACTTCAAAAATATCGAAATCTTGTTGTATGATTATCGTCCTTTTCCGTGACCCTTCTACTTTAACTATCTATATGCACAACACGATCGAGATAGAGTTCACCTAAGTAATTACATAATTTCTTCGAATTGTCCTCATGATTGCTTCTAGACTTGCCTATATTGGAGAGCCATTTACCTATCTCAAAGTCATGAGGTAGGGAAGAGAAGAAGATGCTCGACCTTAGTTTTCTTGGGTGACATAAAATTCTTTGAAGATTAGGTATAAGAAGATGAGGTATTATAGTTGAGAGGCGGGATTAGGTGATTTTTCAGTATATATGGCTTGGCAAAGTTTTTCATGTAGTGATCATCATAGAAATAATGAAAGAGAATTGGTGAATGCTAGAGGGACTATTCCACATGAAGTTATGGAAGATCTAGAGTAAGGTAATTTTCCCGGTGAAGTCCGGGATATAATCCGGAGAATCCGGAAGATAGTTTGGGAAGTTGGAGGAAAAGGCATCCTCCATATTGGAAAGAAGGAAGTTCGGGAAAGACATTGTTCTGTTTAACAACCCAGCGGTAAATAACAAAGTTAATTTATTTAGTAATATAATAGTTAGTATCTTTCACATACCATTCCAGAAGCAAATAGCGCATAAGGACTTTCTTGGATGGATAAAGAAAAGTAGTTATAGTTAATGTTTCAACCTTGTTCTCTATAACCATGGCTCTTGATACCAATCTGTAACACCCCCATTTTTACATATAGCAGCGGAAGCTAATCTAGGGTATTACTTCAGGTACACAATTATAATCATAGAAAACTAATAAAAAAAGAGACGTTTTTTAAATTTAGTTATCATTCATTATTTCATCAAGTTTTTCTTACAAACGAAAGGTCCTAAAATCTAAAACACAAGTTTGAATGATAACAGTTATTTGCCATCTTCAATCCTCGCCACTCCGTGCCATAGAGATGCATAGTTACCTACGATAAAAAATGCTAAAAATTCAACACAAAGGTTGAAGTGATATTCATATGTTAAGTTTAATAATTTGAATGTAAATTTGATATTGGGATTACGTGTTATACACTGAAAAAAACAAATATATAGCCATAGCTCATTAAATCCAAGCCTTGGATATATTGAATACGATATAGCCCAACGTGAATTTGCCAAAACACCCGCAGTTATATTCTAATGGTGTGCAATTGGTTACCGGTATGACTGGGTACACCAACGGGAGTCCAACCCAAATAGATCTATTCACAACATTCGCGCTTACTCCGTAGAGTAATTAACGGTTCATGATATTGGGGACTTAAAGGAAAAGCAGTTACTTAGGAAATAATAAATCAGATAACATACCAAAATAATTAGCATTCATGGTTATAGCATGTAACATATCTCCTCACGGGTTATGGAAAAAATTATAAGATTGAAAAGCAGGCGATAAACTACTATTACAGTATAGGGAAATCTAAGTGATAGCAAAGGTATATGAAATGAAAGTAACGGCTTCGTCACACGCAACCTGGGGTAATATGTCAAGTCTTAGTTTGATTGAATATGTTTTACATTATAATGAATATCATCTTTGATGAATTTGTTTATAGAGTAATGTATCACCGTTTCCGGGCCATTATAATCAGAGGTCATTCAGTACACTTTAAGGAGAAGAGGGGCCCGTTATAAATCGTAAACCCAACAACTCAGTCAGAACGTAATACCAAGATGAAACCCCTAATAAAATAAGTCTCCCTAGTATTGTGATACGATATAATTGGTTTTAAGCGTTTTGCTTGATAACTGGAAATGATAGCATCACTATCAAGCGTTAATAAAGTTATGTCTTTAATAATGTATTGAACTTATTATTTATACTATCTTCAAAACGTACATTTTAGACCTTAAGATTGAAAATGGCAAAATATACCCTTGGAGTTTGCACTTTTACGAGTTTGGTCCTTTTAGTTTAAAAGATGTACAAAGTAAACCTTGCAAATTAAAAAGTGACATCATAGACCCCTATAGTTATACTTTGATAAATGACATTTTTAGTCCGCATTATTTAGTTTTATTATGTTTCAAAAGTTACGATATATACCCCTTGCATTGATAATATTTACAAAACAAGTCCGAATTGCCATGCAAGCTTACTTTAACATTCCAAAAGACATTTGCAGGTTATAGCTTATTAATATAAGCTAAAATATGAAGGATCTAACGATACGAAAGTATAAAATGAAGAATTCGTAAGCTTATGAGCACAGGTCAATTAGGGTTTTTAAAATGATAACGCGCAGGTTTAAGTTTAAATCTTTCCAGACATAAAAAGTACGAAGTATAATGTTTATTTAAGCTATATTGGGATACGATTTAAAAACAAAGTTTACAAGATTAGCTCATAGATAAGTAAAAAACATGAAATTAGGTATTCATGAAGTTCGGTTAGATCAAAAAGGTAAAACACAATATTTTTGAGTTTAAAAGCTTATATAATGATTTAAGCATGATAAGTATGAACATTATTCAGGAATGAAAACAAAATGTAAGAGTCTTATGGAACCTGGATTTGAGTTATAGCTTAGTGAAATTGGTCAAAATCGGACTTTTAGCTTCATACAGCCTAAAATATGACTCCATGAGCTTCTTTCTGGTATATTTTGCTTCACTATGTTCTTTGAGACTTTATTAGACCTCTTATGGAACTTTAATGACAAAGGATTACAGTATGATGGGTTATAGAGGAGGAAGTGGGGGATGAGTTAGAATGAGGGGTGTTGAGCTCTATTTATAGCCTAAATAAGTCTTGGTGACCAAGGTGAAGGGCTGAGGTGGCATGGTTCTGATCTAGCTATGTTGGAGGGTCTAGGGAGGTGATATGGAGGTCTATGGAAGAAGCTGAGGCAAGGTGGAATGTGGAGTTTAAGGTGGTTGTTCTTAGCCGCGGCTGCCTTAAGGACCAAGGGAGGTGATGTGGCCTCATAAGGAACCAAGAAATGGATATAGAAGCATGGTAAGCTGCTTAAGGTAGCATGTGGGTGAGTCATGAGGTGGTTGAGTGCAAAAGGAAGTTTCAAAATGGTATAGAAATGCAAAAATCGTGAGCCGAGGCGGGTCATCTTTAGGGCCATGAAAGATTTTTAGCTTTTGATTTCATTTACATATGAGTTATAAGCTGAGGAATTTACTGATCAAAGACTTTGATTGATGAATTGTATTAACAAGAATTGAAAGTGGTTGGGTTTTAAAATGGCGAAAAACAAGTAAACGGGTCAATGTTCATATAAGGTCACAAGTTTAGGGTTTCTTGGATTTAATTCGCATACATTTGAAGTAAAATGATGCAAAGAATGATAGAAATAAGATATGATAATGTTGTAAATTAAAGTTTTACAACTTATTTAGTGTTGAATATAGGTTTATGATGGATAAAAATCAAGAAACGGTCATGGTTTAGTATTTTGCTCGGGTTAGGGTTTCGGGGTTTTGAATATATAGGATATTGAATGAAAAAATCTTGTATGAGCGCTTAATGAGTAGAATAATCAGGGTTTATATATACATTGTATATTGAGTGTAGTAGCTGTACAAAAGTGGATGGTGAAAAGAAACTAGAATTGAAAACGAGGAAAAACGACCTACTTTTTGTATGTCATGCATAATACTTATACATTGTGCCTTTTAATGACTTGCACTTTTGATTTGGATGGTGTTATATAATTCAAATGAGATGTTATTAACATGTACATATGCTTTAGTAACCTGGACATTCACTTTAGATATTAACCTTTCATGGAAGATATGTTTAGAGGTAAAATGAACGGTTTAAAGCTCGTACTTGAATATAACATTGCGGAATGGTACATTATATGAGTAAATGTACTTTGTAAAAATGATATGAAGATATTGACTTACATGTTATGATGTTTGCTTTGACAGATATGAAGATAGAGGATTGCCAAAGGTAGTTGCGTGAGCTCCGTTAACTTAGGTATGCAACGTATGTTACATATTGAGATATTGGTAAAGCATAATGTAGATAAAGCGAAAATTTCCCTGAAAAAGGTTGTTCATAATATGACAAGATATGATAGTACATTGCATCTAAATAATAGATGAGGATATTTAACATTGATTAAAATTTACGTATGTTATACATTAACTCACGAATTTACGGCGCACAAATAAGTTAGTCGACGTACTTGTGGCCCCCGAATTGCCTAATAAATACTTCCTTCGATCTCCCCATTTCATATTATCTCCAACACAAATCTTCTAATCTTACAACATACATTCGTTAGAGCCTTTGTAGAGGAGAAAGAGTGGGTGAGGAATCCTTGGACCAATGATCCAAACACCCCTATAATCCGACCCACTCACCACCATAACCACCACCATAAGCCACGAATTTTCAGAGTTCTAACACCATATCTAGCCTACATATCATCCATTTCCAGAATCTAAACATTTCTTACTTTGATTCTTAAAGGATTCACACCAAATTCCCTTAAGATCATCGCCATAAACCTTAACACTTCATTTGGTGATACATTGTTGAATTTCTAGAAGTTAGGTGACATATTTTTGGTTAATTCAGTAGCAAAGTTGGATGGTTTGATCATGAATACTTGGTGTATGTTTGTACTAGTGGTTGTTGAGACGAAATAATGGTTTTCGGTGACTTAATACTCGAATTACTCGCATAAATGTAATTGGTACATATTTTACTAATAATATGATATGTTTTCTGTGGTTAATGGTCATGTTTGTGATGTAGGTTATTGGTATGGTTTATGATATGGTTGTGTCTCGCTTACAAGTGACGATAATATGTTAACTGTGAATATAATGCTTATGGATTTGATATTGTTTTACTTGGATTATTATTTATCTTTTGATTTATCGTTGCAATAGATATAGGTCAAAAGGCTCTAGTGTCTTGATGAATTTCGCATTGTCTGTCTATAAAAATTCGGTGCTAATCTTGTGAGATTTGATTAGTAAACCTATAAATAACCCAAGTTGAATTATATTTAAGACCCTTCCTTAAGTTGACCGACCGGGTTAGGAGGAATTCATATGTATGCATATTTGATATAAACCAATCTTAAAGCGCTCATGATGATGTAGTATATAGGCCGAAAGGATTCTATGTTATCATGAGTAGATATGCGTGTTATTATGATATACATAAATAAAAATTTAATGAAAAAAATATATAAAAATAATATATGATTTGGAAACATTGTGTGTAAGTGTCGTTTGTAAACCCTCATGAGACTATAACTCATCCACTCGGGACATCGAGGGGTTTAAAGGCTTGTTGCATACGTTAAATGCAATCGTGGTGCCTACGAAAGTGCGCTTTGTATTTTACGGTTTTCGTAGTTGTCTATTTTGCAGATCAAATAAATAGGTGAGCTTGGGAATGTGTTGATGCTATCAGCATGTGAGATTGAGATATATTTGGATTCATTATATTACATGTGGTTAGAATACACATGGCTTATGTGGCGTACTGTTAGCGCCGTATTTTTTGCAGCATTCCAACCAAGCACTTATGAACCCCGGAAAGACTCGTTACTCTGACATTTATTTTTCATGTTTGTCCCACTTCAAGTTATTTTACAAATTACGCATATTGCTCAAATTAAATGTGGGGGAAATAATTTGAAAAAATAGACTCATTAATTTAATTTGTAACTTTTGTTCCCCCTCGTAATCAAAAATATTATTTTTTGTTTTAAAATTATTTTGTCCACATAGGTAATATATAGAATAAAAACGTAGTAAATAAATAAAGTTTTTGAAATCAGAGATGTGTCCCAATTGATAAAGTAATCCGATTTAGATTGTGATTATAACATTACTTGTGCATTTATAACCATTCCAGTAAATATGTGAGGATTTTGAGCCTGTATATAGCATACGTATTTTATGCTTGATTCCTTTGATTATGAGTGTGCCGGTGATTTATTGATTCTAGAACTTGTGCTTGATAATCATTACGAGATCAAAGAGAGATCCCGTTATGCGTGATAAAGGTGTTTTTTATGTGAAAAAAAGGCAAACTTAGGAATTAACCCAAAGTAGCCCATCCATTTAACATATAATTCTTCAGCTGGTTACACTGATCACTAACCACTCCAAATAAAACCCGTTTGATAGCACACCTCTTTAGTGCTAGATACCCCATATAACTAACCTCTGAGCCATTCTATTCATTTTTCCCATCCACTAAAATAAATAAAAAAATACAAAAATATATAACCTTTAACCTAGCCTTGCCCATTGTCGAAAGTGTAAATGGTTGGTTGCTAGTTGCTCGATACGATTGGCTGATTTTTGCTCACAGTTTGTTCATGCTTTGCTATAAGTGTTGTGCCATTTCAATGAAGACGAAGGTTGCAAACTCCGTATTTTGTATTATTTATGGTGTATGCTTATCTTAAGTGAGGGAGAATTGTTAGTTGTTTGAATGTGAATGGTGAGTAAAAAAAAGAGTGAGAAAAAGAAAAAAATATAAAAAAAAAGAGAAGAAAAAAAATTGAAAAATAATGAAGTATGAATAAGAGTTGATGTGTGGAGCATACTGTTATATCATTTGATCGAGAGAGGTTGAGTTGTTCGATACCTCACAGGTTTTGTGGATTTGAACTAGCAACATGGGTTTCTTGGACTTGTCGACATGTATATAATAAAACCATTTCCAGTATATATTTCCCATGCCTTATCCACACCCTTATTAACCCTTAGCCTAATGTTACAACCCGAATAAAAATCCTCTTTTGATATTTATACCTGGTGCTTACGCCATGTCGGTGCAGTTTTGTTTCTTGTACAAGCCTATGGTAACTTAATGAATCATGTTTGAGCAATTGAGTGTGATTTCCCTTTTACCCTCTATTACATCATATACAAGTGTCTGAGTGAATTATACTTTCCTTCTACGTGAGGTGCTTAGTCATGTTATACAGCTTGAAGATCGTTGGGTATTGTCAAACATCTCTGCTTTCGCATATTAAAAATCCAAAATATTTTTCATAACTCAATATTTGATTTGTAAAGCTTATTATTTTCCTTATTTTGATTGAGGGCAAGCAAATCCTTAAGTGTGTGTTGTAGGGGGGGGGTGCTTGCGCCTTTTGCACTTATTTGTTACAAAAACCAAAAATATTTTTGAAAATTTCACACCCAATAAAAAATTTAAAAATAAAATAAAATAAAAAAACTATCAAAATTTAAAAATATAAAATATAAATTTTTTTTGTCTTGTCATGTAGGAACCTTGTTTCTAAATTTCTTTTCTTAGATTTGCTTGAGGTAAGCAAAGTTTTAAGTGTGGGGGGATTTGATAACGCTCAAATTATACATATTTCTATATGCGTTATCAATGCTTTTATGTATATAAATTGGTTAATAATAAGAAATTTCGATACTTAATCGAGTATATTTGCTATTGTAGGTTCTAAGTATATGTCGTGGAAGAAAACAAAAGAATACATGAAGATTTGAAGCATAAATGAAGAAGTAAACTCAAACTAAAAGCTTCCCGACACCTGTTCACTGTTTTGGCCATAACTCGGTCATACGAACTCCGTTTTAGTTGGTTCAAGCGGCCACACGAGCGAAATTCAATTATCTACAACTATGAAAAAGGCAAGTGCTAAAGTTGCAGAAAGTGTGGCGGTTTTACCCAAAGTGCTGCGCACTTTTTAGTCTATGAAAAAATTAAATGCAATTAAATGCTAAGTGCATTAACTCACGAAGTGCAGCGCACAAATAAGTTTTTGCCGCTCACTTTGGCCCCCGAATAGCCTATAAATACCCTCCTTGGATCTCTTATTTCATATATCTCTCACACAATCTTCTATCTTATATACACACACATTTATTAGAGCCTTTGGAGAGGAGGAAGGAGTGGTGAGGATCCTTGGATCCAATGATCCAAACACCCTTTTAATCTGCCACTCACCACCATGTAACCACCATAAACCACCACCATAGCCACGAATTTCCAGAGTTCTAACACCATATCTAGCCTACATATCTTCCATTTTCAGAATCTAAATATTTCTTACTTTGATTCTTAGAGGATTCACCCTAAATTCTCTTAAGATCTTTACCATAAACCTTGTTACCAAACACTCCATTTGGTGATATGTTGTTGAATTTATAGAAGTTAGGTGACATATTTCTGTTTAATTCAGTAGCATAGGTTATTTATCAAACGTCTCTTTTGAGGTCGTTTACTGTACCTTGTACTTTATACTATGAAGTGGCACCCCAAAGTGGTATTCCGCTGCGTTGTGATTTTATGGGGGTGTCACAGTTGATCATGGAATTGTTAGTTTTAGAATTGGTGGTTATGTTAGTCGAAATATTGGTATTGTTACTTTACTCTCATATGTGAAACATGAATACTATTTGGATGATTTTGCTATGACTTATGAATATACATGTTTATGAACTCGATGTTATCTTGCTTGGATCCTTGTTTATCTTTTAGTATATCATTGCAATTGAAATAGGTCGAAAGGGTTAATTGTCTTGATGTATTTTGAACCGTTTGTCTATGACGTGTCAATATCATACTTGTGAGAATTGTGTGGTAAATTGATAAACAACCCAAGTGGACTAATGTTTAAGACCCTTCCTTATGTTGACCGACCGGGTTAGGACAAATTCATATTTATGCATATTTGATATAAACTATTCTCAATGCGCTCGTGATGATGTAGTATATAGGCCGAAAGGATTCTATGTCATTATTGGTAGATATGTTTGTTATGGTAATTACCTGTTATTCATGACTTGTATGATTTTGTTTATATAAAGTCTTGCTCTATCTCTATCTATTATGTTATGTGGATCATGCCGTGTATCTTGCTTGCTTTATACATACGTTTAGGCTATTTGACCTGTGACAATCAATTAGCTTTGTTACTTGATAAACAATATGTGAATTGCTACAAATCCCGTGGAACGACCTGGACTTACCTAATACTATATTACACTCGAATAGGGTATACTTGCCCGAATGTTGTGTTTTTAGTAAAAATCGGTTTTTCTAGTTATTATAAATTTAAAGCTTGTAAAAACACACATCAATACCTCTTTGAAACAACTACTAGACTGGAAATAGTTTGAGAGATAAAGAAAAACTTGCATATGTTGCTCTTGATTACGAACACGAATTGAGGACAGCTACTAAAAACAAGTACTCTTGTGTAGATAAAAGTTATGAGATGCCAGATGGACAAGTGATCCTATTCAATCCATCTATAACTTGTGGCCTGGGATTCCCTGGAATCCACAAAATGACTCACCACTCCATCATCAAGTTTGGTAATATCGTACTTAATAGTGGCCCCACTTTGCTTCCTAACTTTGTTGATCATATGAGCAAGGAAATCACTGCCCTCACTCCAAGCAGTGTGAAGATTAGGGTGGTTTCTCCTCCTAAACGAATATACAACGTCCAAAATGGAGGATCAATCTTGGCTTCTCCCAGCTCCTTCGAAAAGGTTGTAAATCAGTCATACATTGCATGATATTTTTGCTACTATGGCTCTGTAAGCATATCCAGAATTCACACATGACTATGTATTCATCTGAAATATATAAGTAGCTAACACTGTTTCATATAACTGCAGATGTTGGTTTCCAGAGATAAATATCATGAATATGGTCTATCCATTGTCAAGAAGTGCTTTTAGTATGGGACAACTTTATATATTGCAGAAGTTCACCTGTAAGTATGGTTTGTGATTGCGTACTATTTCCTAGAAAATCAATAGAGTGTTCTCTCATTCTATCTAGGAATGATATCATCACGACATCATATGATACAAGATGCACTTATTTGGTTCACGATTTTAGATAGAATCAGATCAAATTACCTCAAAAATAAAAAATCTCACAACATGGTTGAATAAAAAAGGTCTATCCACATTCAATAATCGATTTAAAACAATAACTTCCCCAAATCATCAATTTAAAGGATCATCCCAATACAGGTGCGTCATAGTATGAAACTAGTGCATGACAGTACAAAACTAGTGCATCACAACTATAGAATATCATGTAGACATTTTATCAAACACCTAGTGTGCAGGTTTCATAATAATGTTTTTAATCTAGTTTTTTTCTCAAACACATACTAAATGAATGTTTTAAATCAACTAAAGACACTAACAATCAACAAAAACATATTAACTTACTACAATATAATATTTGAATTATAATAAAGTAAACTAACAAAAAAAAATTAAAACAAAAGATAAAAATCTTACTATCAATATTCAGTGGATAAGATGGTGTATAAGATGGCGTATATCACGGTGGAGAGAATGATGAACAACAATAAAGGAAAATTAACAATTGATGAACGGCGGTTAACGGTGATAGATTGAGGAGATTCGTAGTGATTTGGGGAGATTAACGGTAGGAGATTTGGGAAAGGAGAAGGAGAAGATCGAGAAAAAGAGTTACCGGCTGTGGACAAAAGATTTTCATAGGGTTATATGAAAAAGGACGAAACTACCCTGGTGGTATTAAAATTAAGTACGGGGCTAATGGGACACGTGGCGGGCTGGGAAGGCTTCCTACCCTTTTTATTATAACTTTCTTTTTATTTTACCCCAACTATATATATGTATATAGTACGGGGCTAATGGGACACGTGGCGGGCGGGGAAGGCTTCCTACCCTTTTTATTATAACTTTCTTTTTATTTTACCCCAATATATATATATGTATATATATATATATATATGTATGTATATATATATATATATGTATATATATATGTATGTATATAT
>BQNB010051053.1:21274-41198 GCA_026074375.1 Tanacetum coccineum
GACAATGCCTATGTAGTTGACTTACCTAAGGACATGGCAATCTCCAACACCTTCAACATTTTAGATTTGGTTGACTATCATTCTCCTGATGCACATCTTTATCCTAGCGAGAACTCGAGGTCGAGTCTTTTTCAAGTGGGAGAGAATGATGAAGGAGATAATTTGGAAAGAGATTAAGATTTGAAGAACAAGAAAATCCAAGTAAATCTGGAAAGAAATCTAAGTAAATTTGGAAAAGATTATTACTAGGTCAACAAGGATTTTCTTAAGTTTATCTTTATTTTATTAATTAGGAAACCTTTAATTTTAGTTGGTTTAGGATTATGATTCTAGGTCTATATAAACCGCGCTCTAGCATTCTGTATTCATTCACTTTTATTAATAAATCTCAAATTCAACTTTTGTTCTTCTCTATTCGTGAAGTCAAGAAAACATCAGGTTATTTGCGTCTGCAAATTCTCCTGTTCACTAGCGTTTGCTGTGAACTAATCAACCAGCCTTCCGTTGTCCTACATAATTTTTTTGTTTTTATTGATTATCAGGCGGCTTCTTATATTCTTGGTGTCTCATCTATTGGTTAAAAATATGAAATTGAATGTGCATTCTCTATTTTTCAAGTTTTTAATCTCCATTTTGATTATTCTTAAATTTAAATTTAGGCTTAATTTAAACTCTTTAAATTGATTAGAAAAATGAATTTCGTGTTCATTTGGTTTGTTATCTCATTCTTTCTATGTTTTTTCTTCTTTTTTTTCCTTTATTTGACAAAAACAATGGGTATTAAGTATTAATTGAGGCTGAGTTGAATGCTCTGATTGTTTGACGAACACCAAGTGTTCGATGAAATGCCTAAATGAAAATAAGAAGTTTCAATTGTTAACTTTTAGCTTATAGACTTATAGTGTTTAGATTATTGACTTGTTAGCTTAAAGAGTTATAGAAGTGTTTAGATTATTTCCTTATTAGCTTACAGACTTATATCTGTGAAGTGTGATAAGTGAGAATCATCCTTATGTAAGTTGCAGCCTTTCTCGAGAAGCCACATCAAATGAGCTTTTCTAACATTGGGTCTATAAGCCACACAAAAAGAGCATAAGCTATTTGGCTTTACATATAAAGACCCAAAAGGGCTTAATAGCTTTACGTGAATGCACTATTCCAATAAGCTCTTTCTGACTCGAATAAAAGGTTACTACAAGCTTTGAATTAAAAATGATTTAGGATATAGTCTGCGTTTAATTTAGATTTTGAGCAACATTCACCCATTGACACACTTGAGTCATTCCCTGTTAGCTAATTTATTAATCACTATCTATTTACAATAAGTTTAATTTTTGGATTATAAATTACGGTTAAAGAATTTGTGGAATACTCATACAACTGCTATTTTACTTATTATGACACATATTAATAAAAATAGATTTTTCGGGTAGAATGTGTATGTAGGTCTACTAAAAATCGACCGGACAGGACCGGAAAACCGGACCGAAACCGGTCCGTCGGACGGTCCGACAGGACCGGACCGCCGGACCACGGGTACGTCTACGGTCCGAGGTTTTGACCCAATTCGGTCTTCGGTCCGGCTCCGGTTTACGGCACAAAACAGAGATTAAGCCTTATTAGACCGGACCGGACCGAGGACCGAACCGGACCGGACCGACCCGGACCGTACCGTACCATTTCGGTCCGGTCTACGGTCCGGCTTTTTAGACCATTTCGGTCTCGGTCCGGTCCTAGCCGGTCCGGTCTGGTTTTGGACCGTTGCTCACCCCTAGTAGAATGTGTATGTAGGTCTACTAAAAATCTCGCATATTCGAGCTAATTTTGTTCCATGCTTTAATGGTCATTCAGTTACATAAAGTCGAAAAATACCCACGAACTTTCAAAAATGTCTCGACATCACCAACGAACTAAATTTCGTCCTACCTACACCAACGAACTTGTTTGTTATGTGTTAATATTACCAAGATGATCGGCTAAATTTCCACGTTATTTTTTCCTTTTTTTTACTAAATTTATTCCTTCTTTTTCCACCGTGGCTAACTATCCATCTCCATAACCCAAATACTTTATTACCCGGCCCATTTGTACCAAATTATATAACCGTTACAACCTTTTTCAATATATACTTTTACAAGATCCCCAAATCAAGAACCCTAAATTGAAAACCCCAAATCAAGAACCCTAAATTGAAAACACAAATCAAGAACCTTTTTCACTTGGATGCAATTGATTATCAGATCCCATACTGTTGAGTGCAGTGCAAGCTTCCACATTGATGAACTCACGTCATGGACTCTCATAAATCCACGTAGACGTTTTCTAGTTTGCCCCAACCGAGTATCGTTGCTTGTACTTGAGCTTTCATCAGTGACATGTATATCTTTAAAGCTTGAGTATGAGCAGGTGGTTATGAATATGACGGAGCTGAAGTGAGATAGTTACGCTATCATTTGTACCTGCATTTTTAAAGGTTAGCAATAAAGCAACAAATATGGTTTTCTAGATTTGAATGTAGTTTATCTAGAACGGACACGTCAAGGGACGCTAAAGACGTTTTACAATATCCTACAACCGTTCTTATATCCGGATTTCGTTAGGATAACAAAGAATATAGGTGAATAATTGTTGCAAACCAACGAACTTTCAAAAATGTCCCGACATCACCAACGAACTAAATTTCGTCCTACCTGTACCAACGAACTTGTTTGTTATGTGTTAATATTACCAAGATGACCGGCTAAATTTCCACGTCATTTTTTCCTTTTTTTACCAAATTTATTCCTTCTTTTTCCACCGTTGCTAACTATCCATCTCCATAACCCGAATACTTTATTACCCGGCCCATTTGTACCAAATTATATAACCATTACAACCTTTTTCAATATATACTTTTACAAGATCCCCAAATTAAGAACCCTAAATTGAAAACCCCAAATCAAGAACCCTAAATTGAAAACACAAATCAAGAACCTTTTTCAACATGGCTGCAATTGATTATCAAGAACCCACACCTGCTGAGTGCAAGTGCAAGCTCCCATTGATGGAACTCACATCATGGACTCTTACAAATCCATGTAGACGTTTTCTAGTTTGCCCCAATCGATACGTATGTTTTTTATTGCTTTTTCGTTGTTTTATATAACTTATGCCATGAACAATGTGTGTGACCATCATTGTTGTTTACTAATGTTTAATGTTTAGAAAACTAGTGTGAAGAAGTGTAAGAAGTTTTACTGGTATTATCCAGAGTTGGATAACGAATGGTATAGGCGACATTTGTATGAAATGTATGGATAGCTTAATCCACATCAAATCCAAGACCTTGCCACTGAGATTTCAAGCCATGAACAATTGATTATCGTCCAAGATGAGTTTGCTGGCCTACAAGCTGAATTAGCACAAACCCAAAAGAATTCTAAGTTCTGGAAGAGAATTTTCATTATATTTTCAGCTCTAGTGTTTCTTGTTTATATAATGAAGTAGGTGTAAAAGCTATAATATAGCTTATCTTTTGTGAATGTTAATTGTAGTATGTGAAGACTTATGTAATCAACTACGCTTTATGTTATGAATTGTTTTTTATGATATGAATGTGGTTTATCTGCACACTGTGGTAAGAGGTTCATACTACCCTCAAGCATTTGAATAATTGGTTTTTGCAAGTGGGAACATAAGTAACAGGTTTTGCACATGGGTTATGCCCAGACAATTACTAGTAGATGACAACCAAATTAAGGGTCAAAAGTAACATGCTTTATCTTGATTAAAGATAGTCAAATGTACAGCTACATAGTTCAAGATGCAAAATTGGCACAAAACATGCAAGGCCCATAAAACCTGCAAATACCACATGCTGTTGTCTAGACTTTTGACCCATACATATTACAAACCAAGTTCAAATCCTAAATATTCATTACAGTACTAAAGTCAAGTAAATGACTAATCAGACACATCAAAGGCCTTATCAGGAGTGCTACCTGTTCCATGCTTGTCAAATTCAAAGGCTTTCTTCTCCTTCATTTTGGCAATCCTTTCAGATCTTCCACGGTTCTTATGGTAAATCCTAACGCCATCTACATGTGATGGTGGCCTGCCTCTTTTCTTTTTTGGTGCACTGTCTTGTTGAGCAACTGATGCTACTCCTTTGCCTTTATCCACTGCAGGTGCAGGCAACTCTTCTTCCATTGCAGATCCTATTCCTTCAGCCACATTAGTTGTCTCACTTGTCTCCATTCCAGGAAATTCATCAACATATTCTGTTGTAACATCAGTTGTATCTTTCACCCAAACACCTGACTGTTGGGTAGGTTGAGAATGGATGCTTGGAATCAAAACTTCAGCATATGTATGATTAAAAGGTGCCTCTTCAAGTGAATCTTCTCTGAAATTAGCAGGATTGAAGTAATCGTTCTTTTCCTCCCATTCTATTTCTTCTCTCCTTTCCTTATCTAACCTTTCTTGTTCAGCATCATTTTTTGCTTGTTCTCTGGCTTGTTCTTCCATGCATTCCCTAAATGCCTCTTCATCCAGCTGCAATTGATATTCCTGTATATTACAAATCTTAGGGATTGGTTGAAGAATAAACAAATCTTAAAGTATATGCTAACACATACCTCTTCAGAAGTTAGTAATCCCATGCTACTTGACCCAGCCATTCCACCTCTTGTACTACCAACAACTCTATTACCTCTACCACCACCTCTTCTCCCCCTACACTGCTCTTCATTCCCTACCCCTTTTACCTCTTCCTCCAGTACCTCCTCTCCCTCCACCACTAGCTTCATCAATACCACCCATTCCACTAACACTGGCTTCATTTTCACTTCCACCTCTACCTCTACCCCTGCCCCTAGATGCACAATAACCTACTGCAGATTGTTTGTTTCTACCTGGGGGTTTTTTCTCAGCAGGTGGTTTAGGTGTTGGGTCTGCCTTACAAGTTGCCTTATTATGACCCTTTTGCCAACAATTTGTGCATGTCATAGTCCTACCCACTCTACTGGTATGACTACCACTAGTTTCACCTGGGTCTTTGATTCTAGATTTTTGAGGTCTACCAGGCATCCTTCTTACAAGTGGTGGTAAAGGTGGAACATCATTAGTCCTTTTCCACATGTTTGACCCAAATACAGGTTTAATTGAAAATTGATAGGCATTATACCAACAATCTTGACTATACCAATGACTAACACCTAAATCTATTTCAATTCCACAATGCAAGTAGGCTGCCACAGCATGTACACAAGGAACACCACTTAATTCCCACATTCTACATTGACATACCTTGTGTTGCAGATTAACACCATAACTTTGATCATCTTTCCTAACTTCCAACTCTTGGAAACCACTGGGAATGACCAGCCATTCTCTGTCATATAATAACACTATAATGAATATATTGTTCAAAAGATTTAAATAAATTTATAAGTAAATGTATTTACCTTTGTTTCTCCTTGAGGACCTCTAGCCTCTTCCTTATACTAGGTGTTATTGTGTCTTGTAAGTTAGTTGCAATCTTATTCATTGCAACTAGCCTTTGCATGATGTACAACCTGATCTCCTCCAACATGGTGATTATAGGTTTATGTCTTGGTTCCAAAATAGCTCTGTTAAAGCTTTCAGATATTCCATTCTCAAATGCTGCACATCTCCTGTCCATCTCAAAGAAGGCCCTTGACCATGAGTTTGGATTTCTTTTAATCAGATAATCATAAGCACCTTCATCTAACTGTTTTATCTGATCCATGATTTGCATAAACTGTTGTTCTAAAGTACAAGATGCAGCAGCCCAAAAAAGTCTTTGATATAGGAGTCCACTGTATTTCTTTTTGAAATTGGCATATATATGCCTTGTACATTTTCTGTGCTCAGCCTCTGGTAACCAGTCATTCACAGCATCAATTAATCCCTGAATGGCATACAAATACTCATTAAAGCATATGTTAGGTATATAAACATTTGAACTAAGATAATATAAGTTAAACAAAATGGTACCTTATGTGAATCAGATATGATTGTAATTCCATTTCCGTCATTCAAACTGAGATCATCATGTAGCAGATGCAAGAACCAACCACTTTCTTCTTAACAACTTTCTTCTTAACACCTATCTTTACACCACTCCTAACCTTATTCTTCATCGTCCTATCTTTATTACCTTTTTTACCAGCACATCTTCCTTCTTCCACATTTCTACCATAATAAACCAACACCTCTCTCCAATCGTTTTTCTTGTACCATAACTGATAACCATGTGCTACACCATAGTTTGCCAATGCCAACTTTAACTGATACGGGGTCTCATATCTCATGCCTAGTGTTGGTTTCATCTTATCCCAATGGATGTCAGGGTCAAATGCAGGATAAAGTACACCGCTTTGGACCTTATTGACAGCATGTATTTGATGGTCATCAGGATCGGCTAGTGGTGCTTCAGTGTTCTGATGTTCAACAAGACCTCTAACCATAATTCTAGCACTACATAGCTTAGTAAGGAATGGGTCATGGGTACTAATGCTCTTAATCACAACACTTTCATCTCCCTCAGTCTGAAAGTCAACATTCTCTATTTCTTCATAATCATCACTACCATAATACTCATCATCACTTTCTTCTATATTATTGTGGTTATCTTCCTGATTTACTTTTAACTTAACCAATTCCATGATATCATAGCCAAAATGTTCAACAGACATATTTATTTCATTCCCTGACTCATAACCAACCTTTATCATTTCAGCAATATCTTGGGTTGACTTAATTTCTCTAAGACCTAAAGTTAACTTGACACCAGTTTGACAATAATAAATTTTTTCAAACAAAGCACGTGGAACCAATTTTTTAGCTATTTCTTTAATAACCTCATACGACATTTCATCGAAATTAGTATCAGTCATAACTCTAACCTGACCCTGACAGTATTTCAAAGGCCAACTAGTAAATATACCATCAAAGTGAAAATTGACAATGAACACATCCTTCTTTGCTTTCTTCTTCTTCGGTTGACCTGCAATTACAGTTATACAAAAAAATTAGGGTTAGAAAAAAATTAGGGTTTTTTTACAAAATTAAAGATGTAACTGTTAAGGTTAAATGATTTTACCTTTAGCCATAACAATTAATTAGCAATAATCGGGTAAGTTTTAATTAGGGTTCATATGAGAGGGAAGGGAAACGAATTGGGGAAACGATTAAAGTGTGTGTGTGGAATGAAGATACTCGTTACCCTAACCCTAATATAATATGCTTTGACTATTTTAAGTGGAAATCCAATGTGGCATTGACCATCATTAAATAAATGGAAAAAAACTGGTGACAGAGTGGAAGGTTACTGCCACGCTGGAGGTAAAAGTTTACGTTATAGGTGATGTCGAAACAATATTTGAACGTTCGTTGGTGTAGGTAGGACAAAATTTAGTTCGTTGGTGATGTCGAGACATTTTTGAAAGTTCGTGGGTATTTTTCGACTTTTACCCTAGAATCTATTTAAGGCACCAAACTACCAATTACTGGTTTCGAAAAATATTTGTTAAAAGAGAAGCTTAGACCAGTCAAATCTGGAAACTATGTGTATTGTGTTCGGCATGTTATTATTGCTATTCATAGCATACTTACATGTGTTCAGTTTGACATTGTTTGTTTTAATTATCATGTAACTACAACCGCATATATGAATTGTTTTTATATTTTGTTTAAGCTTCGTTTGGTAAACAAAACTATAAGATATTATAAATAAAATAATCTTCCATCTCTTAAAATCAAATGCCATTTCATGCAGCTTAGAGCTCTCGGTGTAGTAACGCCGGCAACGGCGTTGGCCGGCGTTACTACACCCCACACACGCGTTGTCTAATGGCGTTGGGCTCGGCGTTAGCCGGCCAACGCGCGTTGGGGTGGATTTAAAAAAAAATTCACCCCCCCCCCCCAACCGGATATATAAATGTTTTTAATTTCCCCTTTTATTTTTAAAAACTTACAAAAACACCCCCTAACGGCTAGTTTTATTAAAAAAATAATAATAAATTTACAAAACAGCCCCTAACGGCTATTTCTTTTTTTAAAAAAAATTCATTTTGCCCACAACTCATTATAAATACTTCAATACCTCTATATTATTTTCTCACAAAAAAACACACATTTACAACAAAAAACACATTACAAACTCTTTCACAATGAATCAAAATCAAATTGGTCGAACCGTTTTTGATATCGATGAGGAAACCGACGCATTCTATTTACAAAAAGCTGCCGAGTATCACGAATGGCTAATACAACAAGAAGCTCAACCACGATTGACCCGTACCCCGATCTTCCGTGACCGTGAAGATGCCGAAAGACGTCTACGGGCTGATTATTTTGATGATCACTGTAAGTATCCGTTATATTATTTTCGAAGAAGATTTCGTATGAGCCGTAAACTTTTTCTAAAAATTGTCAATGGCATTTCAAGTTATACGGCTAATCCTCTCCCACAACATTTTCATTTCTTCACATCTCGACTCGATTGTACGGGTCGAATGAGTATTAGTGCTCTTATGAAGTGCACAACTGTCATACGCCAAATGGTATACGGCAACACACCCGACGCGTTTGATGAATATTTGCAAATGAGTAAGCATACTGCACGAGATGCTTTATTTTTCTTTAATATGTGCATCATAGAATTGTATATGCCGAAGTATTTAAGAAAGCCAACATCTAAAGACGTTGTAAAAATACAACAAAAGAGGTGAGTGGTATTTTTTTTTTAATTTCGGAATTTTTTTTAATGTGTGTTTTTTTTTAGTATTGTAATGTGTATTTGAATTTTATGAATGAAATGGTTAGTTTGTTAAAATAATAAAATAATTGTTTAGGGGGTTTTATGAAAATAAAGAGGTGAGTGGTGTTATTTGGTGTTATGATTAGAGGAGTGGTGTTGATGTTGGTGTTATGCTGATGTGGCGCTGACGTGACAGTCAAAAAATAATGTTATGATGTTATGACACCTGGGGCTCTTATCTTTGTCTGCTGATTTCAAATCTTAGATGAGTTACTCTCTTTTTTTTACATTATTTCTTAACTTGACAAGTGACATTAGAATGATTTGTAAGATTTTTAGAGAGATTTTTTTGCACAAGATTTTTAGAAAGATTGCATTGCGATTTTGGGAATGAGAGAGATTGAGATATGCATTTGACTTTGCTCGAGGAAAAACGAGTTTTTTTTTTCACAAATATTCCAAATGAACCTGGTCGTAGTAGCAAGTGGGTTCCGTGGCATGATGACAAACAAGTCGAATTCAGTGGGTCGTATGTCGTTGTCCTGTTTTCTTTTCGGGTGAGAAATGTTTAGAGATGAGTCAATTTCATTGAAAATTGATTGATACTAATATTCATTTTTTTTTGTTCGTTGGATACAAGTTTAGACGTCATGTCAAATACGGAGTAGGATTTAAAGTGCTGTGACAAGATCAAAACTTTGGAAAACGACATTAGTGGTGCAAAGTGTTTATGTGATCTAGTTTATCATCTAAGCTTGAAAACGACCGCAGTGGTGCATAAAAGCAAAATAAAAAAAAATTGAAAACATGACTCGTCATAGGGTAAGATGGAATTGTGTGTGATGAGATACTGATTGGAGAAGCTACCGGAGTTTGCAAACTAGGCACTAGAGCATGTTAGACAGTTAAGTACTTGAGTTCTGGGTAAAATCAGGTTTTCCGCAAAAATGTGTAAACTTTTTTGGGAGGTAAAATAGGTTATGCTCACCCATACCTTTGTTAGTTAGTATTTTATACTACTGTATTATAAATAAATAAGGTATGGGTTGTATAACTTATATCCTTAATACCAAAACTGGCATGGCTTTAGAAAAACAAAACCCAAATCTACTTATCTATGGATTCATCAGCCAAATTTGCAATCTCCAGAACAATAGAAATTGAGCATGTTGGCTAAACCGCCAAACTGGTAAAGTTGGTTTAAGATTATTAAAAACCAGATCGGCTAGCTTCCCCACTCTTGCCGGACCATCCAAACTGACCAAAAAAGTTTGTATGGCTGGTTAAAACATACTCCGTATATAATTGTCTAACTACTTACCGCTGATCGAGAAAAAACTTCTTAAAGCTGGATATAAAGAAAAGGTGAGTAAAAAGGCTTGTAAAGAAAAAATGACAAGATTCAAACTGGCTGTTCTTTAGAAAAATCTCACCTGAAGGCTGAAGCTAACTATTAAAATGCTTTCCAACATTTACTAATATATGTTGTTTGGTTGGAACGAAATAGAGCAGGAGATAAAATGAGCAACAATAAGCTTTTCTCTTTGTCACTAATGGTTAAGAACCCAAGTGCAGATTACAAGTGATGCTTTAACTCTTTAACCTTTAAATGAACTAAAGAGTCATGACTTAAAACTGTTAGACTAACAAACTTAGGTCCATTGCCACTGATCCAGAGAAATCATATAACCTAAAGTTGGAATATAAGAACAGCTTTACCTAAAGTCAAAAGCTCATATAACTTGAAATTATGTCACACAGCGTGCCAAACTCAGAATGCAGTTTAAAATGTCAATATGTTAATTGCTTGAATATGAGTTCTATGTGAAAGACGCAAGATTTTACTTCTTAACCAAATTTTCAACCAGACACGAATTACAAAGGGATTCAACCACACAATTAGCCGAACAATCCATGAATACTGCTACGAATGGTGTTTCCTAATTTCATAATTCGGGTTATACGCTCACCAAACAAAAACCGTGAATAAATTAACGCTAAGCTCAATATCCAAAAACAAACATATCCAATATTTGACAACCAAATTTCTTATAACATTGCTCACACGGTTGCTTTGTTTGACCAAAAACATAATTAATCTTCAAGGAATACAATATCATAACGCTATAACAAAAGCAATCAGCACATAACATACAATCAAATACATTACAACAATCAACAACCTACAACAAAAGCAATAACTAACATACCACACCGAAAAACACCAAGTGCTTCAAGTATACAACGGCCAATCCGTCCACGCACCAGAAACATGCCCATTCTCACAAACATAAGCCCTAACAACCGGCTCACCATCATCATGAAATCCATACGCAGGCCTCAAACAAAACGCGGAATGCATATCCCACACATCATTACTAGAACAATACGCACAATTCAAATCAATCTTACTCTTATTCCCATCCTTAATCGTCCTCCACACTCTACTCATCTTAAAATTCTTAAAAACACCTCTAAACAACATATAATTCCGTTTCTCCTCGGTGTGCACACAACCCGGCCAATCGCACACGTATAAACAATCGCCCCTAAACCTACTCGCTAACAACTTGTTCCCTTGCTCTCTACTAAAATTCCACATCTCAGACGCTAAATGCGCCTTATTTAACCTAGTTCCACAAACCTTCCTCTTTTTACACAACACCACATTTTCAACATCTTTTTCCGCATTTTCCGTAACTTCGACAACCTCAACGTTTGTTTTCGATATATCGTTATAAACAGTATCTAAAAACAAATCATCATACAATGACCACACACTTTCATTATTTTCAACAATACTCGAACACGAACCATTCAATACCGAATTCACCTCATTCGATGTCGAATTCGCCTCATTCGAAAGGCGAAAGCTCTCATCAGGACCTAACTCACGCTCTAATCCAAAATCCGAATGTTCCAGAAGCACGCCGGCATGAACAAGGCCAGGACAGCAGACGGCGAGCTTGAAGAGAGCCGACCAGCCGCCGGGCGGCGCCGCGGTGGTGGAGGGAGGGACCAGATCGGAGACGACGGCGGGGATTAAGAGATGACATTTGTTTTTCCAGCAGACGGTGCGGATGAGGGAGGAGAATTTGGTGCACGCGCAGGCGGCGCGTGACCAGTGGCGAGGGTCGTCGATGAGTTTGGTGAAGATGTTGAGGATTAAATCGTCTGATAAGGAATTGAACATGTTTGGATTGTTGTTGTTGGTTTCTTCTGATGAGTTTGAGTTCATATTTGGATCTGATTTGGAGTGTTTGGATGTGTGGATTACAAAGTTAAAGGTGAAGAACGAACGAACGAACAGGTAAAAGTGGATAAAGACAAGGTAAAGGGGGATGAAGAGAAGACAGTCGTTACTGTTTAACGGACTTTTAATTAAGACATTCACGTGTTCCGTTTTTCTACCATAAATATTGGTTTAACTCGCCTCTTTGTCCGTCTTTACTGTTTTCTTTCATTCAACTTTTTTTTTTCGTTTTGAGAAAGCTGCAAATGAAATCTTAGTGTATTAAGTAACGTTTTGTGTGATTATATGTTTTTTATAAAATTTCGTTGTTATGCACAAGTACTCGTCTAATATAATTAAATAGCTTCACAAAGCTTTTATAAAAAATTCTCACATGTATGGGGTTTAGGGGTGTGCACGGTTCGGTTTGGGTCGGTTTTTGGCTAAAATCGAAACCAAACTGAAATATTGTGTTTTTATAAAACGAAACCGCTCGGTTTTTTGCGGCTCGGTTTTTTCGGTTTTTTTGGTTTTTCCGGTTCGTTTTTTCGGTTTCAAACCGTTTATATTTTGTCGTGGCTAATTATATTAATAAACTTGTTTTACGTAGAAAATTGGTTATTCTTTTTTTTTTTGTCAATATGAGCCTAATAATGTACCCAAAGTTTTACAATTATACACATATAAATGAGACACACACACATGCAATTGAAAATACACATAATATGATCATTGTCAGATATGTAACGATATATTGTCAAGTAAACACACAAAACACGACAAACACATATATAAACGTTAAGATACATATATATTATAATTCCACCCACTATTGGATTTATTATTCATTTATTTATATTGTCTTAATTATATATTATTATAAAACTGGTTCGGTTCGATTCGGTTTTTACGATTCGGTTTTTGGACGAAACCCGAACCGAAATTTTTTGGTTTTTGAAAAAGTAAAAATTGAACCATCAGTTTTTAGTTTCGGTCGATTTTTTCGGTTTTCTTTCGATTTTCTCGGTTTTTTCTGCTCACCCTTACTAAATATGAAGGGTTAGATATAAGAAAGAGAACATAATACAATATGATTTGGTCTACTACATTTATCACATGTGCGTGTGAAACTTTTTTGTAAAAATTGTGTACATATAATATTTCTTAATTTAAAAAGGGTTAAATACATATATATTCAAAATAAACCTAATAATAATATATTTATCCAATAAAAATGATAATGTCATCTATACCTAATTTAGACACTAAATAGTCATATTTACCTAACTCAAGATCATAATGCATATATACTTTATCTAAACAACAATTTATCATACTTAAATTACTAATTTTTAATTCATTTTAAATTACTAGAAATATCAAATAAGAATATATCACTTATGGATACTTTCACTTTTTTACCTTTGAATCTATGTTTACATGATATTATCATTTTATCAAAAGCGAAACAAACGACAGCGGTTTGTAAGTGTAAAAACGACGCCGTTTCACCTTGGACGTTGACCGGTTTAGAGTATACTTGGGCCATACGACGTCGTTTAAGGCTGAAACGACGTCGTTTAGAAATGGTCGGTGCAGTTAAATATTATTGGTGACGGTGTCGCTTTGGTGCGCAGAGAGGCTGATTATATGTAGGAAAAAAACACGTACACGTGAAGAGCTAGATCTATAACCACACACATAAACAAGAATCGTGCTACATACATACACATATTGTTATATGTGCGGCGAGCGAATTAAACTGGTCATCGTATGTTGCATGTAAGTCATTGGTTTTAATTTATGTACTTGATTTGTAGCAGATTGTGTTGAAATTTGGGGGTTTAAATTTGGCAGTTTAAAGTTGTAAATGTTTTAAGGGTTTTGGTCGTGGTGGCGAGTACAGCGCCTTACTATGGTTGGTATATTATAGTACGTATTGAAAGTGGTGGTTAGAGGTATTAGGAGTTGTTTTGGCTATTGATTCTTAATCTAAAGTTGTTGCATTTTGTAATTTTTGTATGCTTTTTGTAGATTTGCTTTTGATGTGGTTCTTGCATGTTGTGGTTTTGCAGCCACCATGATAGAGCAATGAATTATGATTTTGGTGTCGTGAAAATCCGTTTCGTGTTGAAATGGGCAAACTGATATATAGCGATTGTTTATTTTTGTTCGATTGTAGGTATTAAAGTATAGACAAAACATAGATAGGGGTCACTAAAACGATGTTAAGCAAATGGTTTCATTTAATTTGAATAATGCTTGTTTGGCTGTGATGATTTGGTCATTCAGCGGGTCGTGATTTTGGGTACGCAAAAAACTGAACGACAGAAATTGCAACCATTTTTTCGATCACCATGATAGACTAATGGCTTATGATTTTGATGTGGTAAAAATTTTCTTGCCCCAAATGCAACCAGGTTGTGCGGTCGATGTGACATTTGAGCCTAAACAGAAGTATCTTTAGAACTTGGGACCAAATTAAGTGCCAATATTTAAGTGCAAAACTTTGTTTGCTTTAGGAGTTAGTAAAACAATGTTGAGCAAATGGCCATATTTAGTTTGAAATATATTTGCTTGACTATGATTAGGGCTGCAATCGAGCCAAGTCGAGCTCGAGTTTAACAGGGCTTGAGCTTGGCTCGAAAATCACAAGTTATGCTCGGGCTCGGCTCGATAGCTCGACAAGCCTTAATCATCAAAGCTTGAACTCGGCTCAAATAATATTTGAATAAGGCTCGAGCTCGGCTCGAAAAGCTTGAATTTATTAATAAATGTTATATTTGATAGTCCAACTTATCAATAAGGTCAAGAAAATACGTGATGGACTCAAAAGTAAAGAATTTATACAAAATATTTGAGCATTAGGGTTTAAATATCCTTCTACGATAAATATTTAACTATTTAAACCAATATTCACATTAGCATTCACGTTGTTTATATCAATATTTATAACAAAAAATATGTATGTGCATGAAAGCTCAATAAAAGCTCGAGCTAGAGCTATTGAAAGCTCAAGATTGGCTCGTTATGCGTTTCATGCTTGTTTATTGGGCTTGGGCTCGAGCTCGATAAAAGCTTGGCTCGATCGAGTCAAGCTCAAGCTCGAGCTCGAGTTACTTGATAAAATCTTGGCTTGATTATAGCCCTAACTATGATGATTTGGTCATTCGATGAGTAGTGATTTTCGCTATACAAAAACTAAATGGCAGAAATCGCAATCATTTTTTGCAGCCACTACGATAGACCCATGAATTATGATTTTGGTGTGGTGAAAATCCGTTTGCCCAAAATGTAACCGGGTTTTGCGTCTAATGTAACATCTGAGCTTAAACGGAAAGTTGCTTTAGAATTTTGGGACCAAAATTAAGCGTTGATGATTGGCTGCAAAATGTGGTTTGTTTAATGGGTTGCTAAAACGACGTTTAACAAACAAGTGTTGTAGAACCGTAGATGAGGGGGTGAATACGGTCTTTTCAACTTATTAGAAGTTTAACAACTTCAAGTCTAAAAGAGTCTAAGTGGTAAAACAACCTAACAACCATAATATATAGAGAGAGAGGGTGAGAGAGAGAGAGGGGGGAAAGGGGAGAGAGAGAGAGAGGGGGGAAAGGGGAGAGAGAGACCACGATATACACTGGTTCGGGATGGGGGGTTTATACTCTTCGTACGTCAAGCTGCGAATCTACGACACCTAAATTATTACTCTAGTATAAGTGATGCGTGATTTCTTTTGAAATTAAATTTACCAAGTTTTAAAATTATAAAACTCGATTACCTATGGTCTACAACGCATTAACGGACAGAGAACTCGATCGTGTGTAGTGCAGGATTAGTAAATCCGAGGTCGTCCCAAGAGCTAAGTGTTATAGTCTAAATTTGAAAGTGTCACTAATTAAGATTGAATTGAATTGGTTTGAATATGATTAAACATGATTAAAGTAAATAAAACACGTATTCCTTTGTTATAGTTATGATTAATGTTTCCTAGTGCAATGTCTACTTATCGTTTACAGTGGTTCTAATATCAACAGGTTCAATTGGGTGTCTAACCTGTTCTATGCATCCTAAGATCTCAAGTCCCCGTTGGGCATGAAAGGTGAGCATCTAGTATACAGTGATTAACCCCCAACTATCCTAATCACCCATTTAGTGTCAATAATCCCACATCATGGCTGCAAACTCCCCTAGAAGAGTTTTCCAGAAGTTTATAAGAACCTATCATATTGTAGGCGGAGATATGGACAATCCCTACACTATGAACAGTTTCCAACCTATCCCTAGTACCCGGTTAACCCTTAATTCAACAGGTAAGCCTACTATAAGGTCTAACAGGATCTACACTAGCATCAATACTATCAAATCTCGAGAATCATGCAATAGGCAAATAGGATATCCTATAAATGATAATTCAACAGGAAACTTAACATCAAAACCATAACAAAATCATAACAAGGCTAGCACTTAAGGTGCTTAGCCACTCATGCTACAGATTACACAATAAATAAATGAAGAACTTGTGGATTGAGAAAACATATTGTTCTTATAAATATGTTGATGAATGAATACTACAATAAATAAGTAAATGATCTCTCCCTTGAAATAAGTGGTGAATAAGCTGAAATTCGTCCTCTTTTAAAAGCCCTAGATGTTCCCTAGAATTCCTTGTGAGTGAATGATACGAATGGACTCAAATTAGGGCCGTATTTATATAATTCGTTTCAACTACGGTGTAGTTGAAGGTATAAACTACGTGGTAGTTTTGCTAAGTTCGGCTTTCCTCTTGCAGGCTAAGTGTAGCTACGATGTTGTTGAAGTGACCAACTACGCTGTAGTTGTGACTAGACTTTACTTTTTTGGTAGTATGGGTAACTACGGCGTAGTTGTATCGGGGTAACTACGCCGTAGTTGCTTCTAAGCTTGCATGGATTCTTCTTTGGAACTACGGGGTAGTTCAATGTTGTAACTACACGGTAGTTGTGACTTGGCAGCATAAATTCTTCACTTAACTTGCTCAATTCCCGTGTCTTTCCGCTCCAACATTCATATTTTCCTGTAAACGAAATATAAAGTGATTAAGTGCATATTTGAATCACAAATAGACAATTATGAACGTTTTATGAGGGATTTTGATATAAAAAGGTATTAAGTATTTGATGTTATCAAATATCTCCCCACTTGACTTCTACTTGCCTTTAAGTAGACCTGTTAGAATAATTCCTAAAAAGATATACCCCAATTTAACTCGAGAGATATGAATTTACAAATTACATATGCTAGAAATACCAAAGTCGAACACCTCACGAAAAGGGGATCAAAATCACTCAACTCTCATACTAGTCTAAGCGTTTCATTTCTAGGTGTTCACTCAATTACTTTGTGATGTGTTACTAAAGCTTTAAATTTATAATACTAGTTTTAACTAATTTCCAATTAACATACGGGTAAAGTATAACCCCCGTTTATAGCATAGATTTAGGGTAAGATCAGGTCGTTCCACGGGATTGGTGTTTATGAAAAAGTTTACTAGTTTTGCAAAGGGTATCTTTAAGATATGTCACGAATCTAAAGATAAAAGTAAGATACATTTCAAGATAAAAAAAACAATGTTTATTTGAGAGACAAGAGTAATGAAGGATAAACTTGAGATAATAACGAGTCCATGAATTTAAGTATAATCTAATAAATGAATGGGTAGTTTACTTAAAAGGTTATCTATTTAGAATAATAAAGAATCCTTTCGGCCTTTAATCTTTATTATAAAAAACGTTTTAAGATTGATTCAGGTTAACAAATATAAACTTTCTCAACCAAGTTTGTTAGACATGAGGGTGAGCATTAAACACTTATATACTTGGGATGATAATCATTTTATTGACTAATCCTCACAAAGTCAATACCGAGTTGTCATTGACAAACACCTCAAAATCAAACACAAAGTCAGAGTCTTTCGACCTATATTTGAGCTAAATGAGTGATCAAATGATGATTAAGGATCCAAGTATATAAACATCAATTTCATATTTACTATTTACCAAAAATCATAAGTTATCCAAGTGTAATCCATATTATCCTCATAATTCTCGAATAAACATGAAAGAACTACTTCATAACGATGAAGGTAAAACACATAACAAGCAAGTTAAATTCAGTAAACATCATATTCAGGAAGAGAAAAGAGTTTATACCGATTTCACAAGCAAATGATAATGTTTTTACAAGAGTTTTCCTAATGAAAACTATATGAAACCCAAAGTAATTTCCAAAAACCACAAACAACTCTGTTACATCAGCTTCTAGCTTCGAATTTTACTTCCTTAGATGAACAAAACCTGGAAACTTGATGAACTATAAGAACAAGTTCAACAATTTCCTAACTTCCTTTTTCCTTCCTTTCTTTTGATTATAGTGATTGTTTTTTGTTGTGTGTGTTAAAGACCCTGTCCAAGGCCTCCTTTTATAGCCTTCAAGCAGCTCAAGACGTGGGTAGAAGATAAGTGAAGATCCACCTTCATCAATGCAAGTTTTAAATGATTTGTGTAACTGCAGGCTGAAGTGCGCCGCACTTTATAAGAAAGTGCGCCGTACTTCTCCTTAGCATTCAATTTTCTCTTTCCCTGTCTAAAAGTACGTCGTACTTTTAGAACATGTGTGCCGCACTTTGGCATTTATCATTTAATACTTCCTTCTTTCACTTCTAGATCCTTCTTCTAACAGTCATTAGTCTATTTAACGGATATCTTTTGCATTCTTAGTCCTTTTCGTGATCTTTGGTCCTGAAAAAACTATTGCACAAATAAGTACCTAATCACACGATATTTAACATATTTATATAGATAATTTGCATATTAACGGGGGATAATTTATGTATATTTGGAGTGTTATCAAATCCCCCATACTTAGCTATTGCTTGCCCTCAAGCAATCTAAGCGAAAGTATTTAGTCAAGTCAATGATCACAAGCATAGGATAACGCGACAAAGCAACTCACAAATTTTTTAAGGATAGTTTACACACGTTCAATTCAGTGAAGTAAATGATATATGTAAGTCACTCAAACGCCCAGTCATGAAATGTTCAAATTACCATAGGCTTGTACAAGAAACTAAACTGCACCGACATGGCGTAAGCACCAGAGATAAACATCAAAAGAGGTTACTATTAGTATTTTTAGGTTTTATATTATCAAAAGATTTTATGATAGAATTATAATCCACCTTATCTGTAATTATTCTGACTGTTCCTCCATTTTGGCTTATTTTTGCCTTTATTCCTTTTTCTCTTTCTCTCTCCTTTTTTCAAGAACTTCTCATTTGGGGGAAACTTTCTTTCCCCACATACTTATGATAAGCATAATACTTCAAACGAACTTATAAATTTGCAACATTCGCACTTCATTATAATAGCAATACCAGCGTGTACGCGCATTAATACGTACGGATAAAATTTCTGATAATTGAATCAGAAAACTTTTTGACAATGTTTATTCATATTTATATTTTTGCATTTTTATATATCCTCTTAATCAGTTAAATGTCTATACCACGCGAACGTGATCTTACTGTGGTCTCGTAAAGATTTCAAGCACAAGTTCTAGAATTAACAAATCACCGGCACACTCATACAATCTTTAATCGATACCAATGCTCCAGAAAATGCGGCAAACTACAAATACACAGCCGTAACGACGGATGAGACACTTGAATTGCATTCAAACCTTATCTCGAGAAAGCTAAATGTAAAAATTATCTTAGGTATCAAAGATGGATACCTGAATTCCTTAAGATCTAAATCTTACAATTTTTGGGGTAGTAGGTAAAATATGCCAGTAATGTTATCAATCCAGAGTCAGATTTATTTATTGTGATCAATCGAAATGATTCATTTTTTAAAGTTTTTAATTTTAATTGTGTATAAGTCATTTTTTTA
>BQNB010051054.1:0-41197 GCA_026074375.1 Tanacetum coccineum
TTCAAACTTATAAGTTTACTTTTAAAGTGAAACAGGTTGTATTCAGCAAGTTGATCGTGTAATTCTGAGTATAAGCATGAGCATATTGTCACATGTGAGTCCCTAAATGGATAAATCTTTGCAGCCTATAAAGAATGATAGCCAAACTGTATAAATACAACTGACTATATAGAAACACTGATTATGAATACTATATGTTGATGCGGAATCTCAACACAAGTACTAAGAAAAACAATGTGAAAACTAATAATAACTTCTATTAATCTGCTTTTTAACAATTACATATTACTAACTATTTTTTATATGATATTGCTATGAGATATCTTGAGAACCCATCTAACTACGCTTAGAGATATCCTTTTATAGACTAAGGATAAACTCTCACAAGCTTACAAATCGCTAACAAATAACACATATCTTTTCCTAAAATATCTCATGCATATCTCATAAACGGTACTAACTATTTTCTAACTAACGGTACTAACTAATCGAACAGTACTTACATTTTGTACTGTCGGTACTAACTATAACTAACAGTACTAACTGTTTGTACTGTCGGTACTAACTTACTAAAACATAAATCCTAACAACATCTCATCATGATAACTCAATGCCAACTCACACTCTCCTCATCTTATCCCAGATGTTTAATTATTTGAAATTTAAATTTAAATTACCCCTCCAACATCCACACTTCCTCTCCAAGCAAAGGAATATTCTTTTGGCATATTCTTTCTATCCTAACTATGCCAACTCATCCATTTAACCATGGTTAGTTTCCATCTAAGTCATTTACCTTTAAGGAATACCCAAATATACCCCTTGTCTATTGGTTCTTTTCTATCTCATTGAAGTTGGACAAACATCCCCAAAACTGTTTTAGCTACTTCACAAACGTATTTATCAAATGGCTATTTGAGTTGGTTGATCTTGAGTGTAAGAATAATGGAAAGGTCAAAGCGTGAAGTACAATTGGGGGTTTAGCAAGAACGGGTATTTAAAATGCCAAAAACCCGAAAAATGTTCTCGGGCTTCTGGCACGCTAGCTATTCACTGACACATGGCCAGCGCGTCAGGCTCCAAATGCATTTTCCCATTTTTGAGTTCTTGGCCTGTAAATACCCCTCTTGGCTCTTGTATTCCTCACCTTTTGCCATTCTTTCTTTCTCTCTTTTCTCTCCTCATATCCTCTAAGTCTAATACCTCTTGTGTTCTTAATCTTCTCATGTATTATTCTATTGAAGAACACTCCCCACAACAGAGACACACAAGAACTTAATCCACACTTGTATGTTATTAGTCTAGGGTCCGCAAACCCTTTCTTTTAGAATCGAGTCGATAGGATAGGTAAGGACTTGATTTAAACAATCAACTTTTCATTTAATTTGGTTGTAAGGGAAATCTTGTATCTTTGTGAACAAGCCTAGATCATCGGGAATCTAGTTTGGGTTTTGGTAAGCTTCCAATGGGAAGTTCTTAGTGGTCATAGTTGATCTTAGTGATCCTAGAAGAAAAGTCAAATTACGGGTTCTTAGGGGTGGATTCCGAGGGCGAAATACCATAGGGAATAGCTCTTCTTAGTGAGCACCGATCTGAGTGCATATCTATAGAGCGAAGTTATAATACGGTTTATAGTCCACCATAAAAATTATACTAGAGTAATAATATAGGTGTCATGGATTCACAACTGGACATATGGATGGTATAAACCCCCCATCCCAAACCAATATATATCATCGTGGCTCTTTTTTTTTCTTTCTCTTTCTCTCACCATCTACTTATTGTATTTATCATCAAGTATATCATTACACCACTCGGTTCTTTGAGACTTGAAGTTTTATAAACTTCAAAGAAGTCAAGAAGACCGTATTCACCCCCTCCCTCTATGGTTCTACATGAGCAATTCAAAATATCTTGTAAAAAGGTCTAAAACCAATTAGGTTGTTCAGTAGTCTTAGGACGGATCATGGTCGGGAGTTTGATAATGAAGTGCAATTCAGAGATTATTGTGACTCTAATGGGATTACTCACAATGTCTTTGCTCTATGCACTCCACAATCAAATGGGATTGTAGAAATGAAAAACTGCACTTTATAAGAAATGAGTAGAACCATGTTAAACGAACAATCTATACCATAAAAGTTTTGGTGCAACGCGGTAGACACCTCGGCTTACATACTAAATAAGATTTTAATTAGACCCATCTTAGGAAAAACACGATACGAAATCTTGAGAGGTAGGAAACCTACTCTATTTTAAAGTATTTGGAAGCAAGTGCTTCATTTTAAATATGAAATACTATCTCACCAAATTTGGCCCAAAGTCATACAAATATGTTTTCCTAGGTTACTCTCAAAATAGTAAAGCTTATATCATTCTCAATAAATACACGATGAAAGTCGAAGAGTGTTTAAATTTCACATTCGATGAAAATCCTCCCCCATCTAAAAAATCACTCTTGGTGGATGATGATTTAGTTGAAGAAGAAGCTATTGAGGTTAGTAGCAAGAAAAACATAGGAAACGACATTGAAGATGATACATTAGAAATTTATGACATTGTCAATACTAAGGAATCTAAGAATCATCCGTTAGACAACATTATAGGAAACTTAAACCAAAGAACTCTTAGATCTCAAACCCAAGACAAAAGTAATTTCTTTTGTTTTCTTTCAGCCATGGAACCTAAAAATGACAGTGAAGCATTAAAGGACGAAAGCTGGGTAGTCGCCATGCAAGAAGAGTTAAACCAAATCACCGCAAATGATGTTTGGGAGTTAGTACTACAACCTAAGTATTTAACTATTATAGGAACCAAATGGGTATTTAGAAATAAGCTTGACGAAAATGGCATTATGTCTAGGAATAAGGCTAAATTAGTGGCACCAGCTATAATAAATAATAAGGGATAGATTATGATGAAACCTTCGCTCCAGTAGCTAGATTAGAGTCTATTAGAATACTCTTAGCTTATGCTTGTGCACATGAT
This sequence comes from Tanacetum coccineum, assembly GCA_026074375.1. Taxonomy (NCBI): domain Eukaryota; kingdom Viridiplantae; phylum Streptophyta; class Magnoliopsida; order Asterales; family Asteraceae; genus Tanacetum; species Tanacetum coccineum. The sequence goes on from BQNB010051054.1 coordinate 2,989, forward strand.
TTTTAATTATATCAAATGGACATGAAAAGTGCATTTTTAAATAGTTTTATTAACGAGGAGGTGTACATAGCACAACCTCCGGGATTCATTCATTTTGAAAAACCTGATCATGTTTATAAACTAAAGAAAGCATTATACGGTCTTAAGCAAGATCCTAAAGCTTGGTACAATAGATTAAAAGCCTTTCTACTTAAACATGAATATACTATAGGAATAGTAGAAAATACACTTTTCATAAAGAAACGTAAGTCACATCTTATCATTGTTCAAATATATGTCGACGACATTATATTCGGTTCAACTTGTAAAGATTATGTAACGCTTTTGATAAAATCATGCACGCCGAGTTTGATATGAGCATGATGGGCGAATTAAATTTCTTCCTTGGTCTACAAATAAAACAATGGAAGATGCAATTTTTTTAATCAACCTAAATATATTAAAGAAATGCTTAAGAGATTTATCTTCGAAGAATCTAAACCAACTCAATCACCCATGTCCTTAGATACAAAAATCACGAAGTATGAAGAAGGTGAGATCGTGGATAGTAATAAATATAGGGTCATGATAGGTAGTTTACTATACCTAACGACAAGTAGGCCCGATATCATGTTTAGTGTCTGCGCTTGTGAATGCTTTCAAGAGGATCCCAAAACCTCTCATTTTGAAATGGTTAAGCGTATCTTTCAATACATTAATGGTATACTAATTCACATTTTCACATCTTATTACGTCAATAAATATTCAACTATTTATTTTAAACTTTTATGTGTTTACTTTTAAATGTCATCGTTTAGTTAAATCGCGTAAACTAAAAATCAACAATCAACGTAAACGGTCACCAAACAAATAAAAGTTTACGTCAAGCAAGCATTATATTATTTTTATGAAAGTAATAATCAATTTATTTTATTTTATTTTTATTGGTTACGTAAAACATTTACGTTTCGCAATAAAATACATTTAGGCATACCCGGAAGCACCAATACCTATCTATACTCAATCAAATACCCACAATTATACCCAATACTTAAAAATTACATAATCTCTTATATACATGCATACTTGGCCGGATATACAAGGAAAACCACAAAGAGATATTTTCAAATTTACTTCTAGAATACCACATGTGCATATTTACTTCTACAAGTAACTTCCTATCAACTTTCTTACACTTTCACTAGCTTTCTTACCATTTCATACTTTCTTACATCAAAACCATACCACTTCTTACAACTAGTCATTCAAGCCCTGACCATGGTTAAGTTAGTGATTTTAGCTAGTTACATTTTGCTATAAAAGGGTTTTTATTCTAGACTTTCAATACATAACATTTCAACTAGCAAAAACATAAATCCTCTCCCTTTTTGTATCATAGGCCACGGCTCAAAAACCCACCTATAAATAATTTATAGTTTTGATTTCTCAAGTATTACAAGCATACAAGGGTTGATATTAGGCATATCTAAGGTAATACAAATTGTATTGGAAGCTTGGTTTGGTGATTATAAGGGTTTACAAGTATAAGAAAGTTAGGGTTTTTTAAGGTTTTCTTGATTTGAAACTAGGGTTTCTTGGTTAATGCTTGGGATTTGATAGTTTGTATCATCTTCACTCATCATATTAAGGTCTTCTATAAACTCTAATCTCTTCAAATTATTCATTTTATATTTTATATAATTGTTATATGGTTAATCATCACCTATTTATATTTTATACATGTTTGTAAAATAAATCAAGTTTATATAAACTCAAGAAATACTTTTTCATGGTAAATATGATGTTTAAAACACAAGGACATGTTTTGTTTAAGGATTTACAAACAATGGATAATTTATATAATTATTTGTAAAGTTATAGTTAATTATTTATTTATCTGGTTTATGTAAGTAAATAATTATGATGGACCTTTTTCTTGGACAATCATTATGGACACAATCTAGACGACTCAAAATAGATAAGATTTGTGGTATAAAATATTGTAGAGGACTTGTAGCAAATTAATTAAGTTAAAAACTTATAAAAGTAACTTTATAAACATTTTTATTAAAAAACTTAAAACCTTCAATTTTATTTAGACAAAAATTATATATATTTTATATTTTATTAAAATACTACATGTTATGAGGATCGTAAGCATATAAAGAACTCGAAAATCCGAATTATAACGAAGAAGTTATGTTATTTACAAGTTTACGATAAAAAGTATTTTTATAAAGTTTCTTTTATAAAAATATGTTACTGTTCATAACAGTACGTTTTTGGAAAATAATTTATTTGGATAGAACTTTTAATTACGAATACGTGGATATAAAGAACACTAAAAACCGAATCAAAACGAATGAGTTATGATTTTTACGAGGTTACGACGATTAATTATATAAAAGTAGTTTTATAAAATTTATAAAAACAATATAGTTACTGTTCATCAGAGGTTAAAATATCATAAATATAATATTTTGATAAATCTTCTTAATACGAAACTGTGGACATCAAAAACGTATAAAACAGAGTTAGAACAAGAGAAATATGATTTTCTATGCACTATTTTCTGACATGAATAGTGTTGGTTCATTTTTAATAAAAACTATACAAAACAATGTAGTATCACTTATATAATATTTATACATGTTTTTAACTTTATAAATATTATTTTACAAGACGATTGAACTATTTATACAATAACATTATATAAATAATAAAACATTAAATCAAGCATTTTTAACAAATAATCAATTGTTGGACACGTATACTATTTTTACAAATACAAATACACGAACATTTATTTTTCAAGGTACGAATTTATATTGTTTAAATTTTATAAATTAAAGAAACATGTTTAGGTGGTGATGTAACTATATAGAATTATATGTTGTGTTAGTTATTCAAAGTACATTGTACTCATACGACCTATATTTATTTAGGTTGCATTCGGACTATACGTGACGATTTTCATATTTGATTTATATATCAAATACATTCACTGAGGTGAGTTCATAGCCCCGCTTTTATACTATTACAATAATTTACAACTTTGGGGTGAGAAACATGCATTGTTTTACAATTGGACACAAGTACACTTTAAACAAAATTACGAGTTTGCTTAAGTAGCTATAACACATTATGCCCATGAATCATAAACTGTTAATTACTGAATTGTAAACGCGAATGTTATGAACAGATCTATTTGGGATTGACATCCCCGTCCGAGTGAGTAGCGCTCACTAGTTTCGGAGGTACCGAAACGACGGATGTATACCATGTCGGAACAATTTGGATGTTGCGGGTTGAACATCTACACGGGCACATTATTGGCATTAAATTGCATACACATACATGTTGAGCCTAAGTGTCATGAGCTTAGAGCAGGCGTAATTACTTTTGTGATATTGTATACGTTACTTATCATACACTTAGAAATCTTGCCGTCCTACTTTATACATTACTTAAACCTGTTAATTCACCAACTTTATGTTGACGTTTTAACGCATGTTTTTCTCAGGTCAATAAGGTACGGGACAAGGATACATTGGTGTTCGTTATTTTGGATGTCATTGCATAAAGATTTAGAAGCATTACATTTTGGGGATATTTGTTATGTTTTAAAATCTTTACATTTACAAGTGAAGATGTTAAGTCGTTGTGCTTTTGTAACAAACAATTTTAGTTATTCTAATGTATCAGTTTTTCAAACGACTCACTTAGATGTCGTTCTCATATCTTGTGTTATTGATCTATGAAGTAACACTCTCAGACTCATATTCTGCTGCTACCCAATTTGAGGGTGTTACAAAAGGCACTATGCACTTAGGATTATGGCATCCTAAGGGGACCAGCATAGAAACTATAGTATATCCCGACTCTGATCATGTGGTAGATTATATGGATCAAAAAATCACTAGTGGCGTTTGGACATTCATGGGATGTTGTTTAACATCATCGTTTTCCAAGAAACAAATGGCGCTTGCTATCTCCACTACCGAAGCCAAAAACGATAGTGCCAGAAAGTCATATCAACAAGCACTATGGATGAAACAAGCTCTTATCGACTATGAACTCAACATCGACGACATTCCAATTATGTGCGAAAACAAATGCGCAATTGACTTAAGCAAAAACCCCGTGCAACACTCGCATAGGAAACACATGGAAATCCGTCATCTTTTTCTTCGTGACAATGTTCAAGAAGGAAACATCTCCATCGAAAAAGTTTCATCTGAAGATAACATCGCTGACATTCTAACTAAACCTCTCAAACACGAACCTTTAAATTATATGCATCTAGGATTGGGAATGATGGAACACGTCTCATAAAAAGTCATGCCATAAATATGTTCCTAATAGTCTCATAGAATTAAATCCACTCATATTTCACTCGACAACTTAACTATTTCATCCAAAATATTTAAGTAAATTTAATGCACAAAAAGCAAATTAAATTGTCACTCCTTCACAAAATTCATCAAAAATTAGATAATAATCCAGTAACGGAGTTGTATCCTACCCATATTTATTTGGACGGTCCTCAATATTTATGGGATCGTCACCTAAATGAAAATAATATACCTGTTTTTCTTTTTATTTTTAGACCAAACATCCTCTTCCTGTCAAACCCTGCTACTGCTCTCGAACTCCATACCTAAAACAAAAAAAACAACCTTCGAAACTCAAGTTCAAGGTATAATCATTAAGGATTTGCACATATATCATCTTAATTAACATCAATTGTAAGTAATTTCATCATTAACTCTTTCAATCTTGAGTCTATGGTTCGATTGAGCAAAAAAATAAAAATGAGGATTTTTTTTTTGTGTTTGTGCATAATCAGGTCTAGGATAATACAATGTATAACTAATATGCTTCCCGTTGATGTAGATTTTGCATAATTGAGTGTGTTTGGCAAATTTTGAAATATACATAAACCCGAATTTCATTTTCGAAAAATTTCTCACGACTAAGAACATCATAAAAATGTTTTCTTCCATTATTAATACATTCTAAAAGCGATTTTGCATGCATACATGATGAAATCTTGATTGTTTCTGAAATATATAACTAATATATATACTTTGACACATTTGGTTAAGCAAAAGCAATTAAAAGAGTCTTTGGGTTATCTCATAGTTTTTTATTTCTAGAGTCGAAATAACAACACTTCCACATTTGTTGCATGTAGACATACACTAAGCATCAAATTTTGATATTTTGGTCTCGTAATAATATATATATTAAGACTATTATTATTTTATAGGTATCAATATGTCTCGAATCCTCCAATCTGAACTTCAACAAACCAAAAATTATATGCCCAAAATATCAAACGAAACCTACATCCCTAAACACCTCGCAAATATCGTTAAAAATCTAGAGTCTAGAACTATTCACGAAGGACGAGTAGTCCATACATCATATATCAAACAAGATCACATCAAAACTATGTTTGAAACCATAAACCTTGATTGTTTATACAACATTAACGAGCCTATTTGTTCTAGATTCCTATTTGAATCCCGTTAATACAAATAATGTCTAAAAATGTTATTAATATTTTTTGACCTCTCTAAGTTTTAAAGATGACAAAATATAAAAAACATTCTACGATAAAAATAAACGTATACACGTTATTAGTCGTATATTTCTATTTCGACGTAAATCACTTAAAGTAAGTATAAACAAATCATTAAACATGATTAGTGATCAAAGATATATCTTTTTGTCTTAAACTTTACATTTTTACAAATGTAATAAAACTTTTTTATAAAAATAAAAATGTACAAAATATTTTTATTAATTAAAGAAATGTTTTATTTAGTTATATAAATTCAAAATCTGTTTTTCCCCCCAAAACAAATAATTTTGAACCAGATTAACATTTTCTCACTAAAAGATAAAAAGAGGAGCATCTGCCCAGGGACGGCCCCCAGATTTATCTGGGACCGTCCACAGGAGACGTTGCTCCCTCTCTTGCCTATAAATACTACATTATTCCCTGGTAATTTCTTATCTTTTTTCACATAGATTATGTCTTCTTTCTCTTTCTAAATCCTTCTACATCTCTCTAAATCCTTTGGTCATTAACTTTCTTAATCTTGTTTAAGTGATCCATTCTTTCTTTCTTTCTTCCTTCCCTCAAGTGTAAGAGAAGAACACTCGTATTCGCGAAGAAACAAAGTGTTGTAGATTAGTGCTCTCTCTCCTATCTTCTTCTAGATTTTATCTCTATTTCCTCATTCTTGTGTAGTTGTGTAGATCTGGATAGTGTATAAATCCAGAAGTGTTGATTGTATTCCAGTTAGTATTTTAGGCCTTAAAATACATTAGTGAAGTGGTAGATTGGTTCTAGCTAAGATTATGACTCGACATTTAGGTTAGTGTCGAAAATTCGTATAAGCAACGCGTAACGGTTTTCTCTGCCTAAAGGGAGTTTGTTGATATTGTGAAATCTCGAGTCGGATACTCGGGGAGTGAAGTAAGGCAAAGAAGAGCTTCGTAGTCGAACCACTATAATTCTCGGTGTTGTGGTTTAATTGTTTTATCTCTTATCTCTTGTCTTTCATTTATATCTTGTATTTACTATTTATATTGTGTTTGTGTTGCTTGTAGTTAGATATATTGGTTGTCCATATTGTTGGTTGATCTCATATAAACACGTATCTAAGATTTTTGTAAGAAAACTTTTGAAACGCAAATTAACGAGTAAACTATTCAACCATCCCCCCTTCTAGTTTTCACAATTGGTATCAGAGCCAGGGTACTCAAGGTTTTTAAAATATGTTGTATTTTAAAGCTTTGATCGATCTATAGATTCCAACATATATCCAGAAAAGAAATCTATGCAAAGGCCACCATTCTTTGAAAGCGATAGTTTATTTTTAAAAAAAATATATTCGAAACTTATGTAAAATCAAAAGATCTTGATCTTTAACATATTATTACTGAGGGTGATTTTCAACCTATTCAAAATAATCTGAAAACCAAACTAGATGAGGTTGTCCCTTTCGAAAATCAAAATGATGACCTTAAAAAGAGACTTGCGAAAACTAACAAAGCTAAAATGGTTATTTACAATGCTTTGCCTAGAAAAGAATACGAAAGAATTTTTATGTGTAATACGGAATTTTTTTTTTGAAAAACTTTGTTAATTACCCATCAAGGTAATAGTCAAGTTAAAGACAACAAGATTGACCTTTTAGTACAACAATATGAACAATTCGTCATTTCTGAAGACGAATCTATAGATAGTGCTTTTGCTAGGTTTAATACTATTATTACTAGTCTAAAAGCTCTTGATAAAGGTTACTCTAGCAAGAACTATGTTACAAAATTTCTTAGGGCTCTACATCCTAAATAGAAAGCAAAGGTCACGGCGCTTAAAGATTCTAAAGACTTGACATCACTATCACTTGATAAACTCATCGAGAACCTAAAAGTTTACGAATTGATCATCAAGAAAGATTCCGAAATAGTTAAAGGTAAAGGACAAAGGAAATCTCTTTCCTTAAAGGCTAAAAAGGAATACAGTGATAAAGATAGTTTGACTTCCGGGAGTGAAGACGAAGAATACGCCATGGTGGTTAAAGACTTCAAGAAGTTCTTCAAGAGAAAAGGTAGGTTCGTAAGACAACCTCGGAATGACAAAAAGACATTCCAAAGAAGCCGGGACGACAAGAATGACAAAGGTGATAGAAAGTGTTTTAGATGCGGAGACCCTAATCATCTTATCAGAGAGTGTCCGAAACCACCGAGAGACAAGAACCAGAGGGCAATTGTCGGAGGTTCTTGGAGTGATAGCGGTGAGGAAGATGATGAAAAGTCTAAAGATGAAACTTGTCTCGTGACTCAAGCATCTAGTGAGGTACACTTTGAATCTTCCTACTTTAGTGATGAAAACTCATCAATAGATGATTTTACTTTAGATAGTGAATACCATAAGTTTTGTAAAATGAGTTTAAAAATAATCACTAAAAACAAACACTTCAAAGCTATTAGAAATAGTTTAGAAAAGGAGATTAGTGAGTTAAAAGAAAAGGTGTCGAGACTCAAGAAAATCAAGGAAGTTGATCTCGAGTGTACAACATGTCAAACACTTAAAATTGACAACGAAAAACTCAAAGAGGAGGCTTCCAAGCTAACTCAATTTCAAAAGAGTACACACTCATTAAATAAAATGTTGAGTCTTTAAAAACCCTCTGAAAATAAATTGGGTCTAGGTTTTAATTCATTAAAAGCATCAACTAGTGGGTCTAAACAAGTAAAATTTGTAAAACCACAAAATGTAGAACCTACTGATGACAGTCATCTGATATCAGGGAACGGCCCCCGAAGCATCCAGACAGCCCCCATATTAAATCTGGGATCGTCTGTATAACAGAAAAAAAATATGTCTCATTTTCAAAATCTATTTTGGGTCCTAGACCAAAACATATAATAGTAAATAACATTACAATTCTTGTTGCTAGTGATGATGAGGTTAAACGATTTTATAATCCTTCTTTAAAACCCAGAGTTGGATTTTCTAAACCAGACTTTAGGTCAAAAACTCCACCTCCTAGGATAATTAATAATTCTCGTCCTCGATTTAGAACATCGTAACCAAAAAGAAATTTTGGACGACAAAATCGTCCAAATAGCTTTCCCGTAACTTGGAATAACTTTCAACCACAAAGTTACATGCCATGAGGAATTTGTCCTCCGTTCCCACATCCCAACCAAAATAATCAAGTAGTCACAAGACATGTTAAAATACATTTCAAACATATCAAATAATGCCCTTTACTAATTAAATCATTATGAAAGAAAAACACTACAAAAATCTTTATTTAAAACTTATAAACAAGTTAGCAGTCATGTAATGTTTCTTTCTAAAACATTCTGTAGAATACTCTTGATTAAATTATCCACAAATTCTGACAAGATTAAGATTCTTTGTGTTGAACCAAACGTAATGGTCAAATATATTAAATCCATAAGAAAACTTAGGCCAATCCATAAAATTTAATATTGGCTTAAAGTGTAACAAAATAAGTGTCACATCTCTTAATAAAAGAAAAACACTCTCGAGTTATTTGTTTAAAGCTTATAAACAAGTTAGAGATATTATTATAGTATAATCTTTCCCTTTAGCTTAACTTAATAAATAAAATAAAAGGAAAGGAAAAACCCAATTAGTGTCAGAAATTATAGACACTTAGAGAGTTTACAATATCTTTTTACATTATGATAAAATCTAAGTGCATACAAAACGAACAAAGTTTGGTATCGACATTAAAGTGAGACAATAATTAGTGTCACAACTCTTATAATTGTTTGTATAAGAAATGGCATAATAGTAGAACTTAATCATCATGCCATGTATTATATAAAATTATTTTAGATTGTATTCAACATTATTTAAATCAGAATAATCATGTCATGTATTATATAAAAGTTTATACGTTTATCTAATATTATTTCTCCATAGTTAAAAAGAAAATCACTAATTCCTTTTAGTCAAGATATAGGAAAAGAATACAAGCAATGACATTTGATTTCTCATACTGAGAGTACGTAAATGATGACCATAGTATCATAAATCATTAATACTAACATCGTTACATATTATGATTGATAAACCATGATCGGTTGCCACATGTGGATTAATTATTCCAAGAAACATATAATCATATTGATTATTATCCTAAGAAACATATAATCATAATATGAACAATTAAATAACATTAAACTTACTCGATACGAGAGATGAGATCACCATGAACGAAGAACACGTGTAGGATAAAGATATTCTATTTAATCCTCTCTTCTTAGTGATGGATCGTAATGTTTGTGTGTATTTTTATGAGGTGAATAATCCTCTATTTATAAGAGAGGTCAAGCAAGGATCAACTCCTAATTTAGGTATGATTATGTAATCATTACCATAATTCATTATCTAGACATTATCTCTTAAGGAAATTGGATCTCCCATCAAGATACAATATCCTACGGAGTTTCATTATGGTAACTAAATATTATTTAATTACTCTTAGAATTACCTGTTAGGTTCAAGAAAAGTGTTTGTTATTAAACAAATTGGTCTTTATATAGTCTTTGAATAGTTTTGTTTAGTTTATAGTTCTGTTAGTAATTATAATGTAATAAAGTCTAACTTAGTCAAAGTTATGTAAAGTTGAACAAGGTTTGACTAGCATTAGGAATATATATTAGGAGCAACAATAAGTATAAATACCCATCTAGGAGGGGTATTTATACAAGTCTTTACATTTGTAACTTCACTTCTCCCTCCTATTTCTATTTTTCCTTTTTGGAATCAAAACTTTAAAAATGATGAAAAATACTATCTAGCTCCCCTCCTCACATTTTATAACTTTCGTATGATATCTACGATGCAAACATGACATATAACAAGCGGTATCTATCGCCGGGATAGATCTAGTGTGTGTTTTGTGGATCAAATCGAGCTTAACCGTTTCAATTTTTGTTCAAGAGGCTTTTGTATCCAAGAATTAGTAGGTTTCGTAGAACGCTAAGTGTTAGATTTACGATTCGATGAGTTTTTGATCTTAAAACGCTTACATATAACTTTTGTAACTATCAATTTGTAGGTTTAATAACTATGAAAAATACTTGCTTAGAATTGAATTTGATCGAAAAAACATGGATTTGATAGCTTTCGTAATTTAGAAACTAGGTTTCAGTAACTGTTTTTAGGCGGAAAAGGGCTTTCGTAAGACAGTTTTTGAGCTTTCGTATCATAGTTGAGCTTTCTGTAATCGCCATGCATAAATGTTTCTCAGCTTTCGTAACTCAATCTAGCTTTTGTAAATTAGTTAATAGCTTTCGTAACAAAGAATTTAGTCAATTTGAAAAGATAACATTCATATTATCACCTTAAACTGCTTAAAAATCAAATTGTTAGGTTTCTTATTAGTTTCGTAGCTAAGAATTTACAAAAGTAGAAGGTTTTTTAAAATTTATAAAAGAAAGGGAAAATTTTGAAATTACGATAGATGGTTTCATATATTGGAGCTTTCAGTAACCGTCGGGTTTCATATATCTGAAGTTTCATAAACTGTAGAGCTTTCGTATATCTGAGGTTTCGTAAACTAGAGGTTTCGTATCAAGAGATTGGTTTTGGTTTCGTACTTCAAGCTTTCGTAACACAGGTTTCATATGAGAGGTTTTGTATCACAATTTCATAACTGAAGGTTTCATATTTTAGAGGTTTCATATTTCCAACGGTTTCATAGCAGAGGTTTTGTATTACAGTAATTAGAACAGTTTCATACAATTGAGGTTTTGTAAGACTTGGTTTTGTAATCAAAGGTTTCGTAACACAGCTTTCCTAATTGAAGGTTTTGTAATTCAGTTTTCATATTGGAAGGTTTCGCAACACTATTTCCTAGGTTTTGTATCTCATTCTTTAGGTTTCGTAACATAGTTTCAGAGGTTTCATATTTTCTAATCTTTGATTACATCATTCAAAGTGTTATAATACAAAACAATGTTGTTCTTGCTCAGTGATTTCACGATTACAATACTTTATCTCTAAAAGGATCCGAGTTTGCATTGTAATCATTTGAAACATGTCTGCTTCAAATCAACAAACTCTAACTGATTCAAGAGCTAATGATAGACCTCAAATGCTTGAGAAATGGAATTATATTCCATGGGAGAGTAGGTTTAGAAGGTTAATGGATAATAAGCTCAAAGAAGGGGAGCGAAGGTGGCGTTCAATTGAGAAAGGACCTTATGAGAGGCCATTTATTAGTGATCCAGATGATGACAAGGTGCAGATACTTGAACCACTGTCCAAAATGACTGAGTCAAACAAGAAACAATACATTGATGATGTGAAAGTCATGAATTATCTTCTTCAAGCAATACCAAATGACATCTACAATTCAGTGGACGCTTGTAAAAATGCTAAGGAAATGTGAGAACGAGTTAAAAGATTGATGTTTGGTTCTGATGTTACTAATCATGTAAGACACTCACGACTCATGGATGAGTTCGACAAATTTGGAGCAAAAGAAGGAGAATCGCTAGAATATGTTTATGAGAGATTGACAATTCTTGTGAATATTATGACCGTACGGATTGATGGTGTTCTTGAGATAGACGATTTCAATGAGAGGGAAAACAAGTTTGAGTGTGTTTGGTTTGTAACGAGAGAGAGAAGAGCGGGTAGGGGGTGTTTGTTATATAAAATCTTTATGATTTTGGCACAAATGCCCCCTCAACTTATATATCCCTTGCATTTTCTTTAAAACTTTTCCTAAGGTCAACAAACTAATTTGAACTTTTACACATTTAGTCCCTTTAGCTTTATTAACCTAGTCTAAGTCTTATATTTTTGCAATCAAGTCCCCAAAGAATTAAACACATAACATATAAAGCACAAATGAGTTAAATTTAATTAACTCCCCTTTAAATATTAATTCGTTATTGTTTAAAACCTTTTTCCGTTTATCACGTGATGATTTTTTAAGAAGATTATTTGACATTTTCTCCCCCTCAAATAATGACCCATTTTCTAGTTAAAGAGCTGTAGTCATTGTTTGAGTGGTTAAATGCCTTTAAAAATCATTTTTTGATGAAACTTTGAGATGATTAAGTTCATTTTAAAATCAACACCATATAAATAAGATTTCTCTTATTTTGACAAATAAATGCACTGTCACGTACATTGATTTATATAAAGGAAGCACGGGTTGTGTTGCAAAGTAAACACAAGTCTTTGTATGAATATAACGTAATTCATACCCGAGAAAAATTAATTTTCCGTTGTGAGGTCAAGTTTTCTTTTTGACGAAATGCTTGCCTTTAAATTGATGACCGAGTTGCTATCTGAAATAATAGCAAGCCATATGACATGTTTTAAAACATTTTGAACTTCTGCTCGAACTTAATTTACAGCCTCGTATCATTATTGAATGACATTTCTAAGGCCGTAAATGTTATTGATTTTCAGAAGACATGTCATGGAAAACCTATTTTTGTATTTTTCTAATTTTTTAATTTTTTTTTTGGTTTTTTATTTTTATATTTTCTTTTTGAAAAAGTTATATAAAATGAAAAAAATTTGGGTTTTTATATTTTCTTATATACATATGATACATAGGATATACCACGAGTTGCCACCATTACTCGTCTTCTTCCTATGCCATACTCTTTAGCATTTCAGGAGACATGCTTTTCGATCAAGAATTTGAATCGTTCTCACGGTAAAGGTTTGGTGAAAATATCTATCAGTTGATATTCGGTCTGAAAAAAGTATAGTTCTACTATTCCATTCTCTACTTGCTCCTTTATGAAGTGGTATCGTACATCAATATGCTTGGCTTTAGAGTGTTGAACGTTGTTGCAGCATAGAGCAATAGCACTTTTGTTGTCGCAGTATAAAGGAATCTTATTGAACTTAAACCTATAGTATGTTAGTTGTGATCGCATCCAAAGGATTTGAGCACAACACCCAGATAAGGTAATATATATTCAGCCTTTGTACTTGAGATCGCAGTGCTCTTTTGCTTCTTGGATGACCAGCTAACAAGTTTATCACCTAAGAATTGAGCGCTTCTTGATGTACTACGTCTAGTGTCCTGACACCTCACGTGATCTGCGTCTGAATATGTTGTTAGTGATATACCGGTATCCTTCGAGTACCAGAGACCCAAGTGAATAGTTCCCTTTAGGTATCAAAAGATCCGTTTAACTTCATGTAAGTGCTCTTCGTTAGGCTTTGCCTGATATCGGGCACATAAGCAGACTACATAAGTAAGGTCAGGTCTACTAGATGTCAGATACATGAGGGATCCAATAATGCCACGGTAATGTGTAGCATCAACTGGTGTCTCATGTAGATCTGCATCCAGTGTATTCTTTTCCACTATAGGTTTGTCTACATAATCACTAGTTAGCATACCATATTTTTTAATAATTTCAAAAGTATATTTTGATTGGTTTATGAAGATGCCTCTAGGACTTTGAGAAATTTGTAATCCTAAAAAGAATGACATTTGCCCATCATTGACATCTTGAACTTAGTGTTCATAAGATTAGCAAACTCATCACACATAGCCGTATTGGTTGATGCAAATACTATAGCGTCGACATAAATTTGTCCCAGTAATAAGTCGTTTCCTGCTTTCCTTGTGAAGAGTGTTGGATCGACTGCACCTTTGGATAAGTGTTGTGAGATGAGGAAACTTGACAGCATGTCGTACCATGCACGTGGTGCTTGTTTGAGATCGTAAAAGGCCTTTTTGAGCTTGTACACATGTGATGGGTTGTCCTGATCAACAAATCCTTTTGGTTGGGAAACGTAGACCTCTTCTTTGATCTCGCAATTTAAGAAAGTCGTTTTAACATCCATCTGGTAGATAGTCATATTCTTGTTAGCGGCATTTGCTACGAAGATACGGATGGCCTCTATTTCTTGCAACTGGTGCAAATGATTCCTCAAAGTCGATTCCCTCCTCTTGGCTGAATCCTTGAGCAACCAATCTAGCCTTGTTCTTGAGTACATCGCCAAATTCGTCTATCTTGACCTTGAAGATCCACTTCAATTTGATCAACATTACTTTATCTGGACAAGGCACTAATTCCCAAACTTGTAGTCTTTCAAATTCATGAATTTCTTCTTGCATCACCTTAATCCATGAGGATTCAAGCATAGCTTCTTTGAAGTTCTTTGTTTCTACAGAAGTTAGGAAGGCATCAAAGTAGCACCACATGGCATCAGTTTTGAGTTGCTTTCTAGTAGAGACTAGTCAAGACGGGTTACCAATCATGTTTGCTCAAGGTTGCAAAAATCGTAAATCGTTAGCCGGGCGGTCGACCTCCTTGTTGCTTGTAATCGGTCAAGGCGGGATTAATCGATGATTAATCAGATTGGCATTTTTGGCAAAATTTAGGTATTTTTGGCAAGTTTTGTTTATTTTCGTCGAGTTTTAGATATTACTGGCAAGTTTTTTTCTAAAAACAACTTGTAATAGATTTAAACAGTTAATATAAGTGATCAAAACAAGTTTACGGTGAGTTTTAGGTACTACCGGCAAGATTAAAAGGTTTCTAGCAAGTTTGACCATCGTTGATCGCCGTTGACCACGGTTGACCTATTTGTTTTACCCTATTACATTAATCGGCAAGGTTGGTGGCCTTGTAGCGTCTAATCGGCGATTAATCGGCCTTGTAGACCTTGTTTTGCAACATTGCGTTTGCTAATGGATCGTCAAAGTGTGCATTTGGTATCGGTTCTTCAACACCTTGTGAGATGATTAAGGATTGTTGTTGTTGGTTAGCTGATGAACTACTTGTTGAAGGTTCATCTAGATTAATGGTTGTTGATAAAGATGGACTGGCTATATCAACAGCTCTTGGTGTAGCAGCTACCTGAACTGGAGAAACAGCACTTGATGGAACAATGAAGTATTCATCGAACATAGGTTGGAACAAACAATCTCAATCATTTCTGGTTGGTGGATTACAAGGTTGTTGAGGAATAGGGTTTGGTACGAGTCATGAACTGGATGTTGCAGGAGTCATAAATTGATGCCCGAATCTTGAGTTGAATTGTTTAGAAGCCATCGCTGTCAGCTCGTCGAACGTTACATGAATGGTTTCCATGATTTTCTAGGTTCTCCTATTATAGATTCTGAAAGTTTTCTTTGTTGGCGCGTAACCAACAAAAATACCAATATTGGACTTTACATTCAGTTTACCCAAATCTTCACTATCATTGGTCGGATAACAAAGTGAACCAAAGACATGAAGAAACGATAAATCCGAGTTCTTGTTGTGCATCATCTCATATGGAGTTTTGTTATATCAGAGACGGATCAGGGAATGGTTTTTGGTATAGCAAGCTGTATTGATTGCTTTGGCCCACATAAATAATGAAGCTTTTGAAAATATCAACATTGTGCGAGTAGCTTCCACTAGAGTCTGGTTTCGTCTTTCGACAACGCCATTATGTTGTGGAGTGCGAGCAACAGATGTTTGATGTGTGATGCCGACATTTTCATAAAATTCTCAAAGGGCTTGATTGATGAATTTAGTTCCATTATCTGTTCTAACATTACGGACTATGGCATTCAAACAAACTTCAATTTTTTTGATGCATTTGATGATAGCGTCAGGAACTTCATCCTTTGATATCAGAATTTTGACCCAAGTAAATCGTGAGTAATCGTCAACAATCACCAAGATATACTTTTTCCCATTAATGCTTTCCACATGCGTCGGGCCACAAAGATCCATATGCAGAAGATAGAGTTTCTCTTGGTTAGTGTTTTCAGCCTTGGGTTGATGAGAGGATTTCTTGCTTTTGCCTAATGCACATGCTGAACACAGATGATCTTTATTAAATTTAAGCTTTGGAATGCCTCGTGCAAGATCGTCTTTGGCTAGCTTATTTAGAGTACCAAAGTTAAGATGAGATAACCGACGGTGCCATAACCAGCTCTTGGTCTTTGAAGCTTTTGATTGTAAACAGATTGGAGAAGTCTTTAGCATGTCATTAAGAGAAATTTTGTACAAGTTTGTGTATCTGGATCCTGAGAGTAGATTAACACCGTCTAAATTCCGAATAAACTAAGTTTTTTTCCAAAAAGCAACTTCAAGATCCAAGTCACGAAATTGTCTAACTAAAAACAAGTTATGTGCGAGTCCTTCAACATAATATACCCTTTGAGATAGTAACATTCCCCAGCTGATAATCACCATAACCCATAATCTTTGCAATCTGGTCGTTTCCGAATCTAACAGTTCCCAGAAATTGACTGACGAATTTCATTAGCTGAGAGCGGTTCCCTGTCATATGTTTAGAGCATCTAGAGTCCAGATATCAGAGAACAATCTAGACAACCTATCATTGCCAACAAAAGAAGAAGATAGAACATCTGGAGCATTGGATCCCTAAGACTGATTGGGTTTTGAGTTGTTAGCAATCTTAGATTCTATAATCTTAGCTTTTTTACTCGAACCTACAGATTTTACTTGTTTGGATATCTTTCTATAGACTTTAATCTCTGGTTTTTGTGTTTATACTAAATGAGAAATGGTTTCTTTAGGAGGCACTAAGTTAGTTGAAGTGAACCTAGTTAAAGGGCACGAGTTACCAACTAAAGTGAAAAGTCTTCATGTTGGTTTCCACTTATAACCTATTTCAGTGAACACTTTACCCGTAGGTTTCCAAATATTACGTTGTTGGCTTTGCTTAGCAGACTTAGATTTAGAGCGCACATTCACATCATTCACAAAATCAAGGAAACACACATAATGATTTGCATCAAACATACATTGTTTACATTTAACACAAATTAACTTAGAATTCTTATTTAACATAGTATGCTTAACATTTGCATCACAAATAGGGTCTTTAACACGATTCTTTTTATTAGACTTAGATTTAACTCTCCTAGGGTGGTCCTCTACTTTATTCTTCATGTTGCTACTTGGTGTTTGCGAGATCCTATCATTCTTTTTATTGCATGTAGGCTGTGATCTGCTAGCACTAGTAGAACTCTTCAATCCTGTAGAAGGCAACACAGGTGTGTTAGAATTTGGTGTTTTGGATGACTCCACCTTTTTATGAATATTGCTTGAGGATGTGAGTGGTTCTGAAAACCAAACTTTTTTAACTTTGTTCATTGGTGTGACAACTACCAATTTCTCACTAGGTTTTGTGAAACTAGGGCATGTCTGAGAAACATATACTAACAATTCCTGAACGTGTTTTGTAAACTTGCAAGTAGAGTTTAAGAGAGGTTCACTAGGATTCTGTTTTCTAGCGCGTTTTACAAGTCCACGTATGGTGTCAGTATTTTCTTTAGTCTTCTTCAGATAATCCTAATGGGCATCCCTATTGTTCTTAAGTCTAAGAGAAAGAGGTTCTATATCTAGTTTGAACATTCTTGGATAAATAGTGATGGCATTATCAAGCACATGTTTACCTTTTAATCTCCTTAATTCATTTTGTAATGTTGTTGTCACAAAAACCTTTTCTTGAATTTGACCTTTTAAATCCGCATTTTTCATAGACTTAGAGTTCAATTGACCAATCAAAGAGTCACAGTGTTCTTTAGAAAGAGCACATATCTTTTTAATCGAATCAAATTGATCTTTGTAAATCTTTTTCAAATGCTCAATTTCTTTATGCAAACGGTCATTTTGAGAAAGTAATTTGGCCATACTATGCTCCAATTCAATGTTTATGGTTTCAATCTCATCCATTTCTTATTTCAATTTCTCTTCCTTGTTATTTTCTCTCATAAATTTGATATGTTCCTTCAACTTACAAATGGTAGTGTCTTTAGCTTGTAGCTGATCTTTTAAATCGTTATTTTCAAAATATTCTAGAATTTTGATTATTACAGGATTTGTCCTTTTGAAAAATTTGTTGATTAAGTTGTATGTATAGTTCTAAAGAAATGCAATCTTTTTCAAGTTTTGAAAAACTGTTTGAAAGTTCAGTGTATACATCTCGTTCAACCATATTTTTCTTTTTGACAAGCTCAGCTTCAAGATCTAAACACTTGTTACAAGATTCACTTTTCTTCATTTCAAAATTCACAGAATCACCAAAAACAGTAGTAGATTCATCACACATATCATAACATCTTGAGACATGATTTGGTGTAAGAGTCGATCATTTTCAAGAAAAAGTTCTTTCTTATGAATTTCAAAACACTGTTTGTCTACAGAACACTGTTGAACAACAACTTCCCATCTGGTTAAAAACTGTTTGTACTTCCGTTACCTCATTTAGAAGATCTTTATAAAAAACATTGAATATGTCTTTTAAGATCTTTAAAAATGGAATAATTTCATTTAAAAAATAGCTTTCGTATGTTCAAACCCCCATTTCCCTTCTGTAATAGCATCAGGTGTGGTATGTGCTTAATTATACATTCCATTTTCCATTTAAAACGGACTTAAATGACAAAAAAGTACCAAAAATACGTTGTATTTGTATGTTTTTACTTATATTATGCAGGAAACGGATATCTAAGAAAAGGACAAAAACGAAGCCAAAAATGACAAAACCTAGCACGGAATGGAGGAGCGTAAAAAGCCAAAGTCAAGGTCAAAGTCAACCAAAAAGTTAACCCCGACAAAGTCAAAAGTCAAAAACATAGCTGAAACCGAAGAAATACTTAATGGGTCCACCCGTACCCATCTAATGGGCCGGGTCAGTCCATTAAGGCATTATGAAGACTTATACACACATAAACGGCCCAAAACCAATGTATAAGCCCAAATCACTTAACTGTCGTTAAGCCTTAACAACCCTTTTTATAGTTAGTCCAAAAGGACTAACCATGCAAACAAAACACATAACCTGAGGGACCAAAATTGCCAAAACCCCTTATACATTTCCACCACAAAGGACTTTCTGTGTAATACACTTATACACGTTAAGGGACTTAACTTGCCAATTTCCTATACTTCAAAGTTAAACCAAAAAAGGCGCCAAGGGATACTGTATATCTTCACATACGCTTTGTGTGTCTGACCCTGCAACAAAAGACAAAACCTTCACTATCCCCTTTTTCCTTCACCCCAAAACCATCACTCTCAACCAAACCCCACCCCATAAAATACCAAAATCCACCTTGGCAATCCTTAACAACGCCATTCATTGAGGAATGAAGACAAAAAAAATTCAATGGCTATGATCAAAGACCTTGGGGACAAAGAAAAATGGATGGATATGATTGACTTTTGAACTTACCTCACACAAGAAACACAAGTGCTTATCCCTCTCAGTGAAGAAGCACACATGAAGACTTTGAAGATTCTAGTATAAATATAGGGTCCATTGTAGCTTATTAGTCTTGTCTAGTCTTTGTTTTTGAACTAAGTGGACCATTTTTAATACTGTAATTTTAATTCTGTCATTTACATTTTCAAGCATTTAATTTTTTCTTTTAAGTTATTGAATATTAAGTGTTTCTTTAAATATTGTCATTCACTTAATTGTCTTTTAAATTATGTTGATCACGCACTAATAAAAGCTTTTTGGTACACTCACAGTTTTTTATATAAAAGCTTGTTTTAATTGTTAAATAGTCTTAAAAATTTTAAAATCATCAAATATCTATCAAAAGAGTAATGGAGCATGGTATATACTGGATGTCCATGGTTTAGAGCTTCTTGGGAAGCATATAGGTTGGTTTTGAATAAATTTGGGTACTTAAATCATTCACAAAAGCTAAGGACCTTTGTGAGTTTCCATTTTCCATTTTTTGCTTAATTACTGTTCATGTGCTTATTTATGCTTATTTGCTGCTTATTCTTGATTATTACTGTTGTTTTATGCTTGCTTATGCTTTTTCATTGCTTATATGTCAATTAGTTAAGTTTTGCTTTAAATCTTTTTTTAGCTTGTAACTGCTTATCTTTGTTTGCTTAACCTAAGTGCTTATTTCTCTTTAATAGTGCTTAACATTGCTTGGTATTAGTTGTTTGCTATCTGTCTTTAAAAAGCTTGCTTAGATCTTTACAAAATCAGTTTTAAAAAGGACTTTATAAACTTAAAGAGGTGTTTGGGACATGACTCAAAATTGTAATTTAAGTGCTTAAACTGTATTTGGGTCCCAGTGTTCTTAATTTGTCAAGCTCTTTCTAAGTGTTGTAAATCAGTTTTTAAAGAGTTTTTTTTCAAGTTTTAAAGTAGAAAAATAAGTTTTTATAGGGTTTATCATTAAAATATGTAAATCTGTGGTCTCAAAATCCTTTCAAGGTATTTAAATTTGAGCTTGGCTAAAAATTTATTTTAATGCTTTTGTTAGTGTTCTATTTATGACCAAATGCAGTAAGGATAGAGCAAATTCAGAGTGCTTCTGTCTTGTTAAATTTGAAGTCAAATCTATCAAGTCAAGTTTTCAAAGTTTTTTTAAAAAAAAGTCAATTTTTAATCCCGATTTTAAGTTAGTTAAAGTCAGCTTTAAGTTCTAATTTTATTGCATAAGTTCTTTGTAAGATGTACTTGATATGTTTTTGCTTAATTTCCATTTTTATCATCTTTTACTAGCTTTAAGTAGGCCTGCAAATAAGCCAATTTTGTCCCTTTTAAAGAAAACCAAAAAGAGTGATCTGGCTTGAACAACTTTTTTCCTTAACTTTTTCCATGGCTTATCTTGATTTCGCAAACTACTTTTTCTTTGCTAATTATTGTAGCTAGTTGGATAAGCTTTAAGGGCATATAAGCTGTTAGTCCATAAGGATCTGATTTGGTGCTTAAAATTAAGCCCAAAAATTGTCCCTAGGTTGTTTGAATTCTAGCTTTCCAGCCCTTTTTAGCTTATATTCTTGGCTTAATTTTGTCTACATTTGCTTATTAGGGATAGGTTCATATCTGTTTTTGCTTATTTTTGTTTACCCTTAGCTTATTTAGCCTTAAAATGCTTAACTGTTTAGCATTTCAGCCTTAGTTTTAAAAAGTTAAGTCTGTTAGCTTAATTTGCTTATATCTAGCTTATTTTCAAGTTTTGAAAAACATTACTTTTTAAAAGTTTGTTATTCTTAGCTTATTTTGTAAGTTTAAAAAAAATGTTTCTAAAAAAAAGAGAGGCGTGGGGGTCGAACCCATGACCTCTCCCTTTGCACACACTCGTCCCAACATACACACGCACTAACTACAGCACCAGATAGGGCCATCTGGTTTTATTCTACAAAATTTATTTAATGACCCCCTTTTTTTTTGCCTTTAAGCTAATCAGCCCTTTGTACTTTATTTTTGGCCTTATTTTTATAAGCATTTGTCCAAGTTCATATTTTCCTAGGTTCTTCATAGCTTAAAGTATTTTCTTGCATTTTTTTAGATTTTTCCAATTTCGTTTAGTATTTTTTTTATAATTAATTTAGATAAAATCCGTTTTTAATTCATAAAAAAATTATAAAAAAGTCAAAAAAATATAATTCTTTTTTTTTTAATTTTCTTTTACCATTTAGGACTTAGGAAAATTAGATTTGATTTCGTAGGGTTAAAATTTTAGAATTTGATTTTTTAAAGAACGGGATTTGGTCCTGTTCTCGTTTTCTTCGTTCTTTAACTTTAAAAGCTCTCATTTTAGGATTTTCTTTAATTTTTCTTATAATTTAGTCAATTAGGATCAGGAAAACTTAAAAAATCATTTTAGGATTTAAATTTGTGATAATTTAGGTTTTTAAGTCGCGTTTTTTGTCCCGTTTACGTTTAGCAGTAGAATTCATCACACATATCATAACATCTTGAGACATGATTTGGTGTAAGAGTCGATCATTTTCAAGAAAAAGTTCTTTCTTATGAATTTCAAAACACTATTTGTCGACAGAACATTATTGAACAACAACTTCCATTTGGTGAAAAACTGTTTGTACTTCCGTTACCTTATTTAGAATATCTTTATCAAAAACATTGAATATGTCTTTTAAGGTCTTTAAAAATGGAATAATTTCATTTAGAAAAATAGCTTTAGTGTGTTCAAACCCCCATTCCCCTTCTGTAATAGCATCAGGTGTAATCCGCTTTTTCACCACGGTGTCAAACTGGCCAAGATGGTATTTAAGCTTTTTAAGGATTGTATTAACCAGGCTTACCTTAGAAAGTTCCTTAGGAGCCTCAATTTTGACAGGCAAAATATCAGATTGGTCAGTATTAGGGTGTGAAGTTTGTAACCAACAAGCTTGTTCAGCAGACAATTCTTGTTGTGGAACAAAACATTTACCAAAATCTTTAGACAATCGATTTAACTCAACATAATTAATTAGAGTAGTATTAACTTTCTTTTCCTTTTAAATTGGTTCGTTTTGTTTTGCAAGCATTTTAGATCGACTAACTTCTTCCAAAATCAATGGCTCTTCATCATCAATCATAGGAATAATAGCATGTTGACTAGATATTACACTACCATCAAATAACACTCCGTGTTTTAGGGTCATTGTATGTCATCAATAAATTCACTATTTATTTTTAGTATTGTACACGTTTGCTTTTAAATTAAAATCGTTAAGTTAAATCGCGTAAGGTAAAAATTATCATTCAATGTAAGCGGGCGTCAAACAATTAAATGTTTATATCAAGCAAGTGTTAGGTAATTATTTGGAGGATAATTATTAACTTTGTTCATTTTATTTTTATTGGTTACGTAAAGTGTTTACGTTTCACGATAAAATACATTTAGGCATTCCCAGAACCACCAAAACTTTTCTACGCTTCAACAAATACCCACAATTGTACCCAATACTTAAAAATTACAAAACTTCATTATCTATATGTATATATGGCCGGATATAGGATAAGAAAACCAAAGATATTACTAGTTCAAAACACTCTCCTTGATTTCATGGGATGATATCACTCTTAGGGAACCAAGAGCTCCATCTTACTAGCCCTAAGAGTGAAATGGATCAAGACTTTCCTAGAAACCCTCCTTGTGTCTTTGACTAGTCCTAATAATATATAAAGGTAACAACTAGCAAGATAACACATACACTTCTTATTTGCTAAGTGAAAAACAACACATATTCTCTCTTTTTCTCTTCCAAAACCCACGGCCAAAACCAAACTCCCCTAAATAATTCATACACTTTTATTTACAACACATATAAGCATTCCTACAACATATATAAGATATCCTAAGGTGTTTAGAAGGTTTGGTTTGGGGTTTACAAGTGTTAAAGCAAGAAGGTTCAAGATTAGGGTTTTGTTGAAATTAGGGTTTTCTTGGTATTGAAAGCTAGGGTTTATTTGCTAATCAAGGGTTTAGATCTTGTTTTTCATCACCATACATCATATTAAGGTTATCACAAACCTTAATCTCTTTACATTAATGATTTTGTGTGTATGTAATGGCTATGTAGTTAATCACCATCTAGGAAACGTATTTACATGAAAAATGGAATTTTTACTTATGATCATGGTGTGATATACTTTTTCATATGCTATATTGTTGTTAGGAACATGTGAGAATGGAAGTATATACATTATATAAGTGTGGTTTATGTATAAAAGCTTATATAAACTAGTTACCTAAAAAGTGTATTTTTAAAAGTTCATGAACAAATAGGTGTGTAGACTTATGGATCTTGTGATTATTGGATAATATTTAGACAAATGATGGACTAAGGACCCTAAGTATGTAAGACATGTGATATTAAGTGTTGTAATGGATTTGTAAAAAAGTGGCTAAACTAAAAAGGTATAAAATCAAGTTTTAAACATATTTTTACAAAATGACCAAAACCTTCTGATTAAATTCGAAATATAAAGTATTTATTTATATGTTTATAAAATACTACATCTCATGAGGATTCCAAAAATGTAAGAAACTCGAAAATCCGATTTATAACGAAAGAGATACGTAATTTACAAGTTATACGATAATACACGCGTTTATAAAATAACTTTTATAAAAATTTATTACAAACCACTTCTGATATAAATGAATGATTATTTTTCTCAGATAGTACATATTTTTAGGCTTAATGCTCGTAGAACTCGGTAGTCTCGACGTCATAATCGGTATGGATTGGTTGGCAAAGTACCAAGTTGTCATCGTTTGTGCCGAGAAAATTGTACGTATTCCTTTGGGAAATGAAACATTGATTGTTCGTAGTGACGGAAGCGACCGGGGAAACGAGACTCATTTGAACATTATCTCATGCACTAAAACGCATAAATATTTGCTAAAAGGATGTCCTATCTTTTTGGCACATGTTTACTACGAAGGAGACTGAAGACAAGTTGGAGAAGAAGCGACATGAGGACGTACCGATAGTTCGAAATTTTCCTAAAGTATTTCCTGAGGACTTGCCGGGTCTTCCACCGACTCGACAAGTGGAATTCCAAATCGATTTAATTCCTGGTGCTGCACCTGTAGCACGGGTACCTTATCAGTTGGCCCCGTCTGAAATGAAGGAATTATCGGACCAACTCCAAGAACTTTCTGACAAGGGCTTCAGAAGACCTAGTTCCTTACCTTAGGGAGCTCTAGTCTTGTTTGTCAAAAAGAATGATGGATCGTTTCGAATGTACATCGACTACCCAGAGCTGAACAAGCTAACGGTAAAGAATCATTATCCACTCCCAAGGATTGACGATTTAATTGATCAACTTCAAGGATCTAGTGTTTCTAAGATAGACTTGCGATCAGGTTATCACCAGCTTTGAGTACATGAAGAAGATATTCCGAAGACGGCATTCAGAACTCGATATGGTCATTATGAGTTCCAAGTTGTACTATTAATAATCCTTGTACTCTGCTTATCTTTCTCACCAGTTGTAGCATCCACAAACATCTCATCACCATCCAGAACTCATATCAAACCATTCACTTCCATCCGGCTTTCTTGATTTCATTAACTATGGTTACCTCAGCATCTGCATCAATATATTTAATTCTCCCTCCCTTGTTTAGATGCATCTTCCTGAGCACTCAAACTATCATTAGAGGATTCAATTCTTCTAGCTGTACCAACTTTCTTTAATCTTTTAAGCCCTGTGGTTCTGAACTTTCTCCTCTTTTCTAGCTTATCTACCTCATCTGAGACTAGCAACTCAATAGCTTATCAGATGTTAGCCTTTTCCAATTCAAGAACAGTTTTGCAATTTGGTTACATAAAACCATCAAATCATTAAGTTGCATGCATCCACACATTGGGATGTGGATCATTGGAAGTGTGGTATACTTTCCTCATAGCCTCTATCTTATCATGAGCAACTTCGCTTCCTTTTCTTTGTTTCCTCTTAGACGTTTTGTTTGCTACTTGGGTTAGAGGAATGATGGGTTGAGTAGAATGGGTGTTTGAAGAGAATTAGCAAGAATATCAGATAACACCCTCAATCTTGAAGGTTGAACCATCATAGTTTTCAATCAAAGGTTAATCCTCCCAAAAAATCGTTTTTCCTTCATCTTTTCATATTGGCAAAAGATTTTCTTTGTGTGTGAAGGTTCACATAAAATCTTCTTGTGTGTGACATATCACCAGCTGTTGATTAATGAAACTTGTAGACATCGTGTATAAATCAGGAAATTAACCCCCTCCATCAAAGTGTTTCACCATAGCAACAAAAATGTATTTAGACAGATTAATCTTTGGTTGAGCAAGCATAGATCAAAGAAGTTTTAAATATTATACTACTGAATTCATTCCATGCAGTGGATTTGGCACTAAGGCATTGTGTAATAGTGTGAATTAAGTACTTCCAATGTGGAGAAAAGAAAGCTTTATAAAAAGTAAGCTTTTGAGACGGTTTTTCATACCCCATCCGTGCCAGTTCTTCAAAAATAGTAGCAGTTGGAAAGCAATCAGTACATCCTGCATCTTCCAAGTGAAGATCGCTCCTAATGCTTATCTCCGTGATGATCAGCTTCTTTTTATCAATTAGGGCTTGTATCTGACGTACACCATTAACCGTTTTTGCCTTTACGGTTGCCCAGAACTGTTGAATGCAAGATGTGTAGATTGTAAGATTGACAGTCAATGCATAACAAATCTGATTAGCATTCAGAAAATCAATAATCTCGTGAAATCCATCACTTTCAGCGAGTTTATCCATGAATGTGACCATGTTGTGAGTATCAGCAAAAGTTAGGGTTGACATTGTGTTGTGTTTTGATGATCAAAGATGAAATTGAGTTAAGGTTTTTGGTTAGAGAGTGTTTGAATGATTGAAATCGAATAAATAATCGAATGAAACCCTTAATCGAAGTATTTATAGAATCACCCTCAGCAACATTAACTTGAACTGGCAGCACTAAATTAGGCCTAGCAGCATTAACTTAAACTGACAGCACAAAGTTATGCCTAACAGTAGTAAGTAACCCAATAACCTAAGACTAACAACATTAAGTTGTAAGTTACCAGCACTAACTTCAATTTCTTTCCAAAAAGGACTTCTATCATCAATTGATTCTTCTCACAAGCTCTCTTCTGTTTTTAAGCGATCACAATATCTCTCACTCTTTTACTCACATAATCACTCATTTGTTTTTATTCACGACATCATCTCTTTCTATTTTTGAAAGCACACTTAATCTCCAATTCTTTGGCTCACCAAATCACTCTGTCTATTTTTATGCAACAAATTTAACAGTTGTACAAAGTTCCATCAATTCCAATAATTTTAGACTGTCCTCCCCACTTCCAAGTGTGTAACCTCTTGAGAGAGGTGGATCATTGGACTGTTTAGATGTAGTCTCAAACCTAGTTTGAGCATCCACATCCCCCAATATGGTATCTTGGCACCTGGGACCACTACCTGAATCAATTCCCTAAGGACTTGATCCATTAAAAAGTGTTGCTAAAGAATTGGGTCATATATAATGATGTTACCAGGTCCTGCTCTACTTCTAAGCTAGAAGCAGTAGTGGCAGCCCTTTCCATTCTGTCACCCAACTCCTTATGGACAGCCTCATCACCAACCTTTACAGGGGGACCACTAGACTGAGGTATCTTGGTGTCCCGACCTCTTTTGACATGCCTAGATGTTTTTGATTCTTTTAACACACTTTTGATATAACATATCCTTCCATCTATGCTTTGATTGTATAAATAAGTAGCCTCCCCTCAAACAATGCTTCAAGGGATAAGAATTTGCTCAACAGTTGTAACTTGGCGCCCAACAGTAGTAACTTTTGCCTGGCAGTAGTAATTTTCTGCCTAGCAGTATTAAGAGATGTATAACAGTATTAACTATGTCTTCAATAATTATACAACAACATGCCTCTATTCATCACAAGCACACTAGAAAAGACTAGATAGACATGTGAGAATTTATGAGGATCCATATTTATGCATAACCCATGAATAAAAGTTAAAAACTGTTATCCAAAACATTAACTTTCCCTCAACCATTTCTTCAGAGGTGAAGCATACAATCATCAGGTTACCTGCAGGTGTTAGTCCATAGCCAAAAATACACAATCCAAAGTATTTTCTTCTTGACAGCATTAAGTATGACTTAATAGTTTTAACAATCAGTTTTAAGTATAACTAGCAGTACTAATTATACTTAGCAGTACTAATTGACAAAACTAACAGTACTAATCCTTACAAAATTTTTACAAAAACATAAAGAGATATAGACATTTAAGGATTAAGCATTCCAATACTTGAGACTAATACTGAAACCTTCCAGCATCAAAACCTATTGTAAGAGATTCTGCAACATTATAATCAGTATGAATTTTAACCATTTGTATTAACTTTTTAGCATTGCAATCTCTTATAAAATGATGTCTAATCTCTATATGTTTTGTTTTAGAATGTTGAACAGGATTTTCAATAATGCAGATAGTACTGTTATTGTCAATATTAATGACAGTATTCATGAAATTATACCCATAATCCAGCAATTGGTTTTGAATCCAGAGTACTTGTCTACAGCAACTAGACACACATATTCAGCTTCAATTGTAGAAGTGGCAACCACAGTTTGCTTCTTACACTGCCATGAAATTAACCTGTTTCCCAAAAACTGACAACCTCCAGTTGTAGACTTCCTATCTTGAGTTGCTCCAAGCATAGTCACTATCAGTATAAGCAACTAATTCAAATGGAGAATCCCTAGAATACCAAAGGCCTAAAGTTGGTTTGCCTTTCAAATATCTAAAAATTCTCTATACAGCTAAGAGATGTGATGTCTTTAGAGTAACATGAAATCTGGCACATACACATACTCCAAAAATAATAACTGGCCTTAATTTTATGTAGATACAACAAAGATCCAATCATAGATCTAGAGAGATGTACATCAACAACATCAAGCATCCCATCTTTGACTAAGGGCCTTCCAGATCAACTAAGAGTTTGAAGCATAAAGAAAGACACCCCCCTCCCCCTAAAAAAACCAAAAACCCCAAAAAGGACCTTTAATCAGATGTAGTTGAATTATCTTCAAAATATCAGGCTACATATTTATCCTAACTGATAATATCCATCTTCCTCTGTTGTACTATGTAATCCTAAAAGAAGTAATTCTCCTTATAGAACTCATCTGAACTTTTCCTTCATGAGCTTACACAAATCCACTCCACGGATCCTTGTTTGTAGAGCAAAGATAATGTCATCAACATAAACCTGTACAAGCAAAATATCTCCTTTTTGCTTCTTGATAAATTATGTCTGATCTATCTTGCCTCATTTAAACCCATTGCCCAACAGATAGTTAGCCAAATTCAACCATGCTCTTGTCTTGATAGCAAACCATAAAGTGCCTTGAACCACCTTGTAAACTTTGTCTGGATGTCAAGATCTTTAAATCCTAGTGGTTGAGTAACATAAAACTTCTTCTCAATAGTTCTTAAAAGAAAGGAACTCTTTTACATCTATATGATATACAAAAACCCAAAAAAGAAGCAAAGGCTGAAAACAATCTTATTGCCTTAATCTTGCCACAGGAGCAAAAACTTCTTCATAATCAATACCTTCTTCTTGTCTATGACCTGTGCAACCAACCTTGCTTTATTCCTAATCACAATCCCCCTTTCATCTTTCTTGTTTCTCAAGACCCATTTTGTTCCAATGGCCCTCTTTCCAACAGTAAAATCCAAAAGTATCCAAACCATATCGAAGTTTGAAAATTGCAAAAAGTTCTTCCTGCATTGCTTCCACCCAAGATGAATCAGATAGAGCTTTAGCAATGCTTGTGGGTTCAATCTGTGATAGGAAACAAGCATATAAACAAGTATTCAGGGTATCATGTGTTTTCTGTTCATATACAGCACTGAGAAACCCTTGTTTAGAAGTAGGTTTTGTCATTCTTCTTGTCTGAACAGATGACTTCACATCACCAATCACATTTTTAATTGGGTGATCCTTATGAATTCTTGTATTGGGAGTGGTTGGAACTGTATAGGAATTTGTGATGTTCCCCAAATCAACTTCTGGTTCATCTTCATCACTGAAGAACTCAACATGAGTGGCTTCAAGTGTATGACTAGCTCCCATAGTGAACATGTCTTTAGGGCTATCTTGATCATATGAACTAGCAGTATTAACTGATGGATCAACAGTATTAAGTTTAAAACTACTAGTATTAACATCAGGACTGGCAGTATTAACATGTTGTCCAACAACATTAACTTCTTTAGGACTGCTAACATCCACAACTTATCGTGTCAACAATCTCATTAATGTGTACCATACTCCATCCTGCTTTTGAACATCAGCAACAGATTTTGGTTCACCAATAATCAACATCCTTGGAAGGTAAATCAAAGTATAGGCATCTTTCAATTTGGCATCACAATGCAGTCTTGTCTGATTTCTTCTGATGTACCTGCACTAAATTTACCTTGTGTTCCTGCAGATTCATTAGAAAATGTACCTGCAGTAACTGGTACATAGTTCATAGATTGGGTTAGAGAATCAATATCAAACAGCCACTTTGGACCATTCCCTTCTATCATAGGATTATTCTCTAAAAACCCAATATGCAAGTTCTCTACTCTTCTGGTTTCATAATGATGTAATACCCTAAAAGCTTTACTACTCAAAGAATATCCAACAAAGAAACCTTCATAGTGATTACGATTGTGAGATTCGTTATCACCCGGGAAAGGCAAATGTTGTTGCTGATGCTTTGAGCAGGAAAGAGCGAATAAAGCCATTAAGAGTTTGAGCCATAGTCATGACTATTGATTTGGACCTTCCTAAGTAAATCTTGAATGCTCCGACTAAAGCACGGAAACCATAGAACATCAAGAACGAAGATGTTGGAGGTATGTTGATTGAAAATTCTAAGGATCCAGAAAAACTTAAAAGTTGGAACCCCGTACGGATGGAACTCTATGCTTAAATAACAGGAGTTGGTTACTATGTTATGGCGAACTAAGGATTGTGATCATGCACGAGTCCCACAAGTCAAAATACTCTATCCATCCGGCGTCTGACAAGATGTATTAGGACATGAAAAAGCTATATGGTGGCCTAATATGAAGGCCGACATCGCCACCTATGTTAGCATATGCTTGACTTGTGCTAAAGTCAAGGCTGAACATCAAAGGCCATCGGGTTTGTCGGTACAACCCGAGATACCTCAATGGAAGTAGGATAATGTCATGATTGATTTTATCACGAAGCTTCCTAAGTCAGTACAAGGTTATGACACCATTTGGGTGATTGTTGACCGACTTACTAAATCCACTATCTTTGTACCAATGAGGGAAACCGATCCTATGGAAAAATTGGCAAGAATGTACCTGAAAGAGGTAGTTACGAGGCATAGGATACCTGTCTCAATCATTTATTATCGAGACCCTAGGTTTGCGTCAAATTTCTGGAGGTCACTTCTAAAGGCTTTGGGTATGAATTTGGATATGAGTACTGCATATCATCTGTAAACTGATGGGCAAAGCGAGAGGACTATTCAAACTCTTGAGGATATGCTGCGTGCTTATGTAATCGACTTTGGAAAGGGTTGGGTTAACCATTTGCCATTAGTCAAGTTTTCATATAACAATAGCTATCAAGACGCTCGTGATTGACAAAAGAGCTATGCCGATTTAAAGCATAAGCCGATGGACTTTCAAGTTAGAGATAGAGTAATGCTCAAGGTTTAGCCTTAGAAAGGAGTAGTACGCTTTGGCAAACGGGGGAAGCTAAACCCTAGATATGTTAGAACTTTCAAAGTGTTAGAAAAGGTTGGATCCGTTGCTTACAAGCTTGAGCTTCCTCAAGAGTTGAGCAAGGTTCACAATACGTTTTATGTATCCAACTTGAAGAAGTGTTATGCCGACGAACCATTAGCCGTTCTGTTGGATGGATTCCATATTGATGACAAGCTTCATTTTGTTGAGGAACCAGTAGAGATAAAGGATCGTGAGGTTAAATGGTTAAGGAAAAGCCGTGTCCCAATTGTCAAGGTTCGATGGATCTCTAGGAGAGGTCCTGAGTTTACATGGGAACGTAAATACCAATTCCGGAAGAAATATCCACACCTTTTCACAAAGACCGCACCGTCGTCAAGTGCTGCGTCTTAAGCCTTGAGGACAAGGATCATTTAACGGGGGAAGACTATAACACCCCGTGTTTTTAGGTCATTTACGACGTCATTTAATTCACTATTTATTTTTAGTCTCGTACGCGTTTGCTTTTAATTCTAATCATATAGTTAAATTGCGTAAGCTAAAAATTGTCATTCAACGTAAACAGGCATCAAACATTTAAATGTTTATGTCAAGCAAGTGTTAGATAATTATTTAGAGGATAATTATAAACTTTTCACATTTTTATTTTTTCTTGGTTTACGTATGTGTTTACGTTTCGCGATAAAATACATTTAGGTATTCACGGAACCACCAAAACTTATCTACGCTTCAACAAATACCCATTATTATACCCAATACTCAAAGTATTATAAAACTTCACCCACATTTACCATATAGGCCGAATTCTACATAAAATAATTAAACCAAACTATGCACTTTACAAGTTGTCCATCTACATTTAACCTTTACATCATTTAACTTTAAGTTATACTAGATATTTTAGACAAGATATCAAAGACATAACTAGTACTCCCTCCCCCCACCTCCCCCAATTTTTGGATACAAAAGTGATCCCAAGGGGACCAAGAGCACACAAATCACCAACTTGAACTTGTACAACTTCAAACTCATTAAACCTTAGGTACCATGGCTAGTTGTTTTGACCAAGACTTCCTTAATTCACTCCCATTGTTTCTTCTAGTGGTTACGTAAAGTTTTTACGTTTCACGATAACATATGTTTAGGCATTCCCGGAACCACCAAAACATTTCTACGCTTCAACAAATACCTACAATTGTACTCAATACTCAAAAATTACAAAACATCATATCTATATGTATATATGGCCGGATATGGGATAAGAAAACCAAAGATATTACTAGCTCAAAACACTCTCCTTGATTTCATGGGATGATATCACTCTTAGGGAACCAAGAGCTCCATCTTACTAGCCCTAATAGTGAAATGGACCAAGACTTTCCTAGAAACCCTCCTTGTGTCTTTGACTAGTCCTAATAATATATAAAGGTAACAACTAGCAAGATAACACATACACTTCTCATTTACATAGCAAAAACTCTCTCATTCTCTCCTTTTAGCCCTCATATGCCATGGCTCAACACCACCAACATAAATAATCCATAACAAATTTATTTACCACATTTCCAAGTATTCCTACAATATATCTAAGATATCCTAAGGTGTTTAAAAGGTTTGTTTTGGGGTTTACAAGTGTTAAAGCAAGAAGGTTCAAGATTAGGGTTTTGTTAAAATTATTGTTTTCTTGGTATTGAAAGCTAGGGTATGTTTGCTAATCAAGGGTTTAGATCTTGTTGTTCATCACCATACATCATATTATGGTTATCTAAAAACCTTAATCTCTTTACATTCATGATTTTATGTGTATATAATGGCTATGTAGTTAATCACCATCTAAGAAACTTATTTACATGAAAAATGGAATTTTTACTTATGATCATGGTATGATATACTTTGTCATGTGCTATATTATTGTTAGGAACATGTGAGAATGGAAGTATGTACATTATATAAGTGTGGTTTATGTATAAAAGTTTATATAAACTAGTTACCTAAAAAGTGTATTTATAAAAGTTCATGAACAAATAGGTGTGTAGACTTATGGATCTTGTGATTCTTGGACAATATTTGGACAAATTATGGACTAAGGACCCTAAGTATGTAAGACATGTGATATTAAGTGTTGTAATGGACTTGTAACAAAGTGGCTAAACTAAAAAGGTATAAAATCAAGTTTTAAACATATTTTTACAAAATGACCAAAACCTTCTGATTAAATTCGAAATATAAAGTATTTATTTTATATTTTTATTGAATACTACATCTCATGAGGATTCCAAAAATATAAGAAACTCGAAAAACCGATTTATAACGAAGGAGATACGTAATTTACAAGTTATACGATAATAAACGCGTTTATAAAAGAAATTTTATAAAAACTTATTACAAACCACTTCTGATATAAATGAATGATTATTTTTCTCAGATACTACATATTTTTAGGATTCCAAAACAATAAGAATTATAATTTTTGGATAAATAATGAAGGAGTTATAGATTTTTCACGTTTACGACAATAAATACTTTTATAAAACTAATTTTATAAAAGTTACTGTTAACATCAGGCATTTTTATTTTGAAAATGACATTAGTTAGATAAAACTTTAAATTACAAAGACGTGATTGAATGAATCACTAAAATCAGAGTTAAAACGAATAAGATATGACAATTGCTAGTTTACGACGATTAATTTTATAAAAGTTTACGAACACTAAAAAGTACTGTTCACCAGAGGACTTAAAATATTATATTTTCATATTTTGATAACTCGTCTTAATACGAAAGCGTGGACATAAGAAACGTAAGAAACGAACTTAAAACAAGAAAGTTACGTCGTTTTTACTAAAGAGATATTTATAACCTTTTTTACTTTATAAATTTGATTTCACAAATACGATTAGATGGTGATGTAGCAATATATAATTATATATGGTATTAGTTAATCAAAGTGCTTAGTACTCATACGGCCTATAATCAATTAGGTTGCATTCGGGCGTATTTGTGACGCATTTTCACGCATTTGATTTACATTGTCGATTTACTCACTCAAGGTGAGTTCATAGCCCCATGTTTTACATTTTAATGATTTACAAGTTTCGGGGTGAGAAACATATGCATGTTTTACAATTGGACGCAAGTGGACATTTTACATCACGATTACATGTTTGCCTAAGTAACGATAACCCTTTGAGCCCATTATCATGAACTATTAATTACTTGTTGTGAGCGCGAATGTTATAAATAGATCTATTTGGGATTAACATCCCCGTTTGAGTGAGTCATGCTCACTGTACCAGTATGCCAGACAACGAACGTATACCATGTCGGACATAGGATGTTACGAGTTAGAACATCATCACGGGCAATGTTGGCAATTTATCTTGCAATTCATACATGTCGAGCTTCAGTGTCATGAGCTTAGGGAAACGTAATCACATTTTATGATGTTTGCATCTGTTGCATTATAATGGGGAAATCTTGCGGTCCTACATTATTCATTTTACAAACCTATAAATTCACCAACATTATTGTTGACATTTTAAGCAATGTTTTCTTAGGAGATCAATGAGGTACAAGACAAAGGATACATTGGTGGTCATTATTTTAGAAGTCGTTTGCATAAAAGATTTGGTTGCATTACATTTTAGGGAAACATTTGTTATGGACTAGAATCTTTGTATTTTGAACATCGAACAAGTAAAGCTTCGGGCTTATGTAACAAACAATTAGTTAAATCTAATGTATCAGTTTTAAACGACTTTTAAATGGTCGTTCTTATATATATCTTGTGCTATTGATCTATGAAGTACCACCCCCAACCCATATTCCGCTGTGACCCAATTTGGGGGTGTTACACATCATACAAGGTTGGCTTAATCCGCTGAGCTTTCTTGAGATAGAACGGATTTTGATAACCAAAAGCTTGTTTGTGAGTGTCATCATAAAAAACTTATGGCTTTGTTAATATGTGCAATGTTTGAGGAGATTGACCTACTTTATAAACAATATTATCCGGTTCCTTTATTTTCTTTTCTAAATCAATTTTTTTGTCCATATATTTAGTTTCTTTTTCTTTGGATTCATTTTTAAAAACATTAAATGTTTGCAATAAAGATTCCCTTTCCTTGATTTGATTAGAAAGATTTTATTCAAGTGAGTTAATTGATGCTTAAGTGCAAGTTTTTCCTTAATCATATCATCCATTTAAGAATATATCATTTTTTAATGAGTGCTTAAATCAATATTAAGTCCCTGTTCAAAAGTTTTGACTCGTTCTTTATATCTCTCAAGCTCAGTGGTTAAGGATTCATTATTATTTTCTTAATTAGCTTTTTCCCAATTATTTACATGATTAATCATTTGTTCAGACATTTGTTCAATCACAGATAATATCATTGAATCTTGTTGTGTATACAAATTAGTATCTTGAACAGCTGCATGTTGTGTTTCTTGCAAATATTAAGAGTACGAAATGATATTACTATCACTTATTATCTCATTATCTAGAAAATCAACAACTGGTGTTTGTTCAAAATCCTGCATGGCATACACACTTTGATTGTCCAAATCATTATTATAGGATTCAGAATGAGGTACCTTTGAGATAAAGTCTGAATGATATTTGGAAAGATTGGCCATTAGAACCGCCTTTGCATTAGAGGCATCATCACATTCAGAATCATAAGCATCTAGATCCACAGGCTGGAAAGCAGCAGTGTTTGGTATAGTTGTCTGAGCAGCTTGACCGTTTGGAATGCCTGGATCTGCAAGAAATGCTAGTTGCTCTTCATCCAAAATTTGACCAGATTCCTATGGTTCAGCCAACATTGCCTTTTCCTTAAAACATGCAGTGTTCCTTGGCCTCTTAGGCTGAGTGCATTACCTAGCCATGTGTCATTCACCTTGATAATTAAAAAAATTAACAACCCTTGCCTGCCCTCCTGCATTCCCTAGAACTAGTAGTATTAATCTTATAGCCAGTACCAACATAACTTTGTCCTTGCCTCCCATGAACTTGTTGCACAGTAACCCTACCGTCGTGAATAGTGGCCTAGTTTCTTGGATTAGAGGAAGTTCTAAGCTGATTGTTGGTTGAATGGAACCTTGAAGCAGCTACAACTGATATGAAAGCCATTGCCTTATTGAAATAGGAAATTGGATCATCTCCTTGAGAAAACACAGGAATAGTAAGACCTGAGTCTAATTGAGGGAACTCAGTCATTAGTTGTATTGAAACTGGAGGTTAATGATACACATATTGTGGAACAGATGAGGTTTGATGATTTACATAAGACTAGTATTCATGTGATGGTAGAACGGATGAATGACTGATTTGTAGTTGTGATAGATGAGGTGTTGCCTTCATTGGTGAATATGATTGAGTAGAGTGAACTTGTATAATCATTGTGTTTATTTATTGAGAAAACTGTGAAGTGTTGTAAGGAGAATGATAGTTGGTAATGTGAGACGGTGGTTAATTGAAATTGACAACAAATGCAAGAGGATCTTGGTATCATTCACACATCAAGCAAGTTTCATTTGCATGTGCCTCATGTTGTTGAAGATATGAATATAATTAATCAAAGTTTGTAGTATGCAAATCTCTAGCCAACTTCACATTCGTCATAAATTTGCTCCATTTCGACGGTAGACTATTCAAAAACTTTATATTCACTTGAACTGGTCTCATTGACATGTTGATAACGTTCATGTTATTGATCAGTTGAGCAAATCTCCAGTAATACTGATACAGTGTTTCACCCTTTACAAATGAAAACTTAACAAACTCATCATACAATTTACATTCCTTTTCTTGTAATGACAATTTTGTGCCTTGCATAAGAAGCTTAACTCTATCCCATATCTCTTTTGCAACTTTATGATGATTGATGATGGCATACACATCTGGTGGAAGGCCTTGAAGAGCGATGTTGGCAGCTTTAAGATCACAGTTAGCTTGGAGTTTCTCTGCTACTGAAAGTTCTTCATACTTATTTGTCCTAGTGGTGCCATTCTCTTCAACAATAGAAGACCATACAAGTAGACCATTTAGTACTGAGTTAAGAATCATTCTCCCGTTCTCCCTATTCTCTATGTATAGTTCCATACGACTCTTCCAAGAATCATACATAGATTTTTCCAACATGGAAGGATGGTTGTCCGCACCGACAATGATCATGAATTATACTAAATTTGTCATTTTGAATTGATTGATTAAATGAGAAAAGATAACTTTTGACCGTTCAGTGATTAGAGGTTGTTGTTATAAAGTGATGTATGTTTAAGTCATGAAATATTAGAATTACACGGGATTTTACAATTCTTGATAAAATCGGGAAAAGAAGTTAATCTTTCAAGGGATTTTACAAATCAAAGAAATAACCGTATAATTCACCTAATGAAAATGGTATAATTCACCCAAGAAAAATGTATAATTCACCTAAGCAAATGGTATACTTCTCCCAATTTAAAACCGGTATACTTCTCCCAAGAAAAATATGTGTAATTTGGCTAAGCAAAAAAAACCCGGTATAATTCGCCTAAGCAAAACACGTATAATTCGCCTAAGGAAAACACGTATAATCCTCCTAGTATAATTCTCCTGGTATACTTCTCCTAGTATAATTCGCCTGGT